>KN483473.1:0-13124 GCA_000787095.1 Periophthalmodon schlosseri | reverse complement strand
ATTATATGCAGCGGTGGGTAGTACTCAATTACATTTACATTATTACATTTACTTGAGTAACTTTTTAAAGAAATTTTCCTTTTCTAGTAGCATATTTTACTCCTATTTGACAGTGTAACAGTACTCTTACTTGAGTAAAAGTTGTGGTTACTCTTCTTACTGTGAGTAAGTCTGCAAGTGACGAAAGCTTTACGTTGACAATATGAAATGATTTGAACATTTGTGTTTCTTGCACCGCTCCTTCAGATATGATTTAGTTTATCTAATTTTTTGTCTGTCCTTGAAAATAGTAGATTTTGTGCATTATTTAATGTTTTGTCCTTCAAATTACATTAACTTCAACTTATAAATCACATCAGTAACTCATTAAGTTACTCTTACTTGAGCAATGTTATTTTTGAAGCAACGTTACTCTTGTTTGAGTACAATTTTTGGCTACTCTACCTACCTCTGGTTATATGAAAACGAAAAGCTTTACAATGGTACTGGCATAGCTCGGCATTAACTGGTTGCAAGTAAATGTACAACGCTAATTCATAATAATGTTGATAATCGCCCACTGCTGTTCACACCGTCTTACCAAAGTCTGGAGTGTCTCTCTTTAGGTCCTCCAAAAACACTACCTTCTTCCGCACCACACAGCCATAACTGTAGCCTATGGACACAACAACAATAACGGTAAAAATCCATACATCCGTAAGTTTATAAGAGCAGCATTTATCCCTGAGCTGCGTATGTTTGATTGACTAACCCTTGTCCAGTCCATCCATAACCTGCAGCCTGATCACGTCTCCCTTGTGGAAGTTTAACATGGCATGGTCGTCGGACACAAAGTTACGCTCAGCAATCACATAGTCGGAATTCTGAAAGAGAAAATGAAAGTTTGCATAAACTATTGGAGACAGAAATGAAGTGAAATTGTGGTTTATATATATCAGTTATACATAGACGTTTGGAGAAATATCGGCTATCGGGCAAAATCTAGCAGATATATAGTCCACGTGGATGTGTTATACCTCATTATAAAGCTTAGACTCGAGAATACAACCATTTAGTCCAATTTACAGACAAATAAACGCGCTAATATGTGGCGCCGCATCAACTTTTTTTGTTTACACCAGAACGCACTGGCTTTAAATGCTCTAGTCTGAACAAAGCTTCTGATTCTAGAATAAAAGTGAACTTCAGCACGGATCAGGCCGGCACAAAACTGCTGCTTGTTTTTATCAAAATGTCAAAGAGAGCTGCTGTCTTATTTTTTTTACACTCTTTTCAGGGACAATCGTTTTGAGTCGGGATCGAAAGGAACGCAAATACAAACGTGTTTTGATTTGATGCTACTTGTCGTTCTTTCACATTGGTTAACGCTTAGTTACTGTAAACAACCACACAGAAACTGACAGTTTTCTCTTACACTGGCAAACTGTAAAGTGACTAGTACTGTTAATCTGAAAAAGAGGCAGAATAACAATAAATGTAGCCTACATAACCCCAATTTAAAAGAATAATTGAGCCAAACCTAAGTTTTATAGTAAATTATAACATAAGTAAATATATCGGCTGCTAATATCTATTATAACTATTGGCACCTCCAAAGCCTTTATATCGGCATCTGCCCCAAAAAAATCCATATTGGCTGGGCCCTAGTAATTAATTGCATGAATATATTTTAAGGTTTGAGAAATACACATTTTATCTGTAGCTGTTAACTTGAAATCTACTGCTTCATGACATCACAAATTGGAACAGAGCGTTTTGAGCTTTGGAGATGTAGACAGAAAGATAATAAAGGATTACTCAGATACATGTGAATGAAACAAAACACAACAACTCTGGGCATTGTTGATGTTCTTTCTATCATATATTGGGAAAAAAAATGATGTTGAGCGTAAGAGACGTACCTTTTTGATTTCACTGATGAATGAGTCGATGAGGTGTTTGACCTGTGGGGCTTTGGCTGAGAACAGGATCAGCTTCTCATTGGTCAGATTAAACTCCAGCATGTTTTCAGACGGGATGGTCACAAACAGAATGTCCGCATAACTGTGGGAGAAATCAGATGATCTAATACAAGCCTGGCTCAACCATCTCTCTGTTTCAATCTGTGTTGCAGTATTGCCTCCGTTATTGTTTAGTTTCAGTTAATTCATTACAAAATAGCATAACAATACTAAAACCAGTATAGAAACTAGGGATTACACAGATATAAGGCCACATGGGAATAAAAAAGAAAGTACTACGATTTAATGTTGAAAATCACATTCTACTGTCTAAATAAAGAGTGTTTTTATTATCACCATGGTAACAGAATCTGTATTGATTATCGACTCTTAGAAGTAGTATCGCAAATGAATTTGAAATTTTAGTATCGTGCCAACACTACTGCACTAGACAATTAAAAAGTGGTGGCTTTACTCAAACACAGAAATGCTGTCAAAATGTGAATGTTTATTTCGAGATTTCTTTGAAAAACTGTATATCAGCCATATGGTAATATATGCCCTCCATTTGAAATTACAACATACAAATTCAGTGTTTCCCACAGGTTTATGCATGACTATGATGGCACATGCAATGCTTATTGAATCATTTTATCAACTACAATTTTTTGGAGTAAATAGAGCCATTAAGTGACAACTTACTGGCTCTACTAATCCAAAAGTGACTAATAATATGAAATGAAGTGATTGCTGGTTGTACTATCATAAACATATAGAAAAGAGTATCATTTTTAATACTAATTTGACACACAGCTTTAAGACTATGGGGTAGGGATGTCCAGCTTTTTCTGTTCCGATACTTTGGCTTTAAGTATCTGCTGATACCCGATATCAACCAATACTAGGGCATAAACAGAAAACATTATTTATTACCTTTAAACAAAATGGCGTACAATAAAAAAATCATCCAAATGTGTTTTGTTATTTATCATGTTATTTAAAGTAACTACAGAACAGCTTTGAAAACTATTACGGGGTGTTTTGTGCCAACATTGGCCAGTAAATTGTCTTATTACACCAATTTACTCACCAAAACAGGATATATTGACTGAACCAATGTCTTTGAACCAATATCCGATCCATCAAAAGTTTGAATATCAGCACGATTATCTGATACCAGTATCGTACCCGTGCATCCCTACTATGCGGACAAACATAATGGGGTGGCTAATGTAGTCTCTTTTATTAATGGGAAACACTTCAGATGATAAAATGATTTGTCCTGACTGGTGCATTGTGCTTACGTGTACGGCCTGAGCACTCTGAAGTAGTCTGGAGCGGCCGCGCTGCTCTTCACCGTCTTCAGCAGTTTGATCCCACTGTGGGACACAGACAGCACCTGGACCCCTGTGCCCACGCTGCCCTGCACATGCACAACAAGACTCAATATCAGCTGTGGAATTTCAGAACTGAAAAAAGATGATCATTACTACTTATTATTAATTATTACTAGGGGTTGGACGAGACACAATTCCCACAAGACGAGACAAGATACGAGATTGGGTCCACAAGAGTGAGACCAGACAAGATTTGGACATAACTTGCATTAAATAAACTGTGCAATCCAGTTCACAATTTTGGTCTAACAATTTAAAATTTGTGTTGTCATTATAGCGCCGCAATTTGAAACTACAGCTTTTCAAGTAGGTGTAACTCACTAGCGCTTAACCTATTTTGTCCAGTCCAAAAATAAACACGTGGGAAATTATCTCACAAGATAATTTATCTTATGTGCACAATCTTGTGGCACTTTTGTCTCACAACATCGCGTGGCATGAGATCTTGTGCCATCCCTATTAATTACTGATTATCAAATGCCCCATATTCTGCTGGACTGACTTTTTTTTATCTTTAAAGCTACCATTTGTAATTAAATTGGCTGACCTGGGCCCGTTGTATTCTCACATACCACCACTAGTGCTATCTACGTTACTGCTGTCTCACAGTGTGCACAGTAGCTCTAAGCTAGCAATACCCTATGTATTGCTATTTGGTTTTTTTCAAAATTTGTGGCAATTTTTACCTATTTTCAGAACTTTTTCTCAGCTGAAAATCCTTCAGTTGACTTAAAAATTGCTTTTAATCGTTAGCTTTGGCTCACTCTAGCGCCGCTCTAGCTCCGTTCTAGCTCTGCTTTAGCTCCTCGTGCTCTGATTGGTCAGAGTGGTCACGTGAAGATTGAACATTTGACGTGAAGGTCACATTACAAGACATAGGAAATTAAAAAATCACACTCATTTACAGTGTGCGATAGTTCATGGCTTTTTCAAGCTTGTCAGGGCAAATATCAGGCTCATGTGGGAAAGTCAACATAGTCAGGCTGGTTAGCGGAGGTTAACGTCAGATGCTAGCAGTGTTTTGAGCATGGAAAAAAAGTGTCATGTTTGCTCCTTTTCTGTTACTTTGGCAGAGAGCTAATATTTACTGTTGACAGACTGATAGTAGACGCAGTGAGAGGAGAGCTCGTTCTGCAAACAAGATTCCAAAATATCAGACACACATGATGTCAACAAACAGCCAAAACTGTGCAGTGGGCACCAGGCTTAAAACTAAAATAAAACCGAAATTTTCTTATATGATAAATAGGGGTAACAATTCCTGTCATAAATTTGGAATATTTGGAAAAAGCTGTCTTCGGTTTTGGTTGGGAGAGTCTCACCGATGCAGGGAAGAGTCTGGAGAAGTAGATCTCCCAGGTTTCTCGTGCAGCATTGATGATGATCTTCTTCACGCTCTCATCCACAGGGTCCATGTTCTGCTCCACGTTGTGTTTGGCTGTCACATACACACACACGCACATGTTGGGTTTCCGTGATTCTTGGGGACATTACATTGACTTGAACTCATTTCCTGGAGACTGATCCTAACCTTAACCATAGTCACTAGTACTTGCAGGGTTCCCACTTTTTCCAGGACTTTTCCAGAACATTTTTAGTTATGCGAACATGACATCTACAAACAGACCCCCTTTTTAATACAGTTTTTATAATAAAGATGTGGTAATAATGACTTCTTTTTATTCGTAAGATGCAACGTGTTTCTCTGATTTGTCAATCCACCTGTCAATCAGAACTACTGGACATTGGGGAGACAGGATACAGAATACAGTTTCACACCATAACGTAGGTTAGGTTCTAAACAAGGACTAAACCCAGAACTAAACCAGGTCTAAACTGGCACTACAACAGGACTAAACCAAGTGCACGACAAAACTACACTGAGGTCAAAGCAGGACCAAACCAGGATAAGACTGACAAAACTGTGAGAACACTGTAAAATTGTTTGATTTCGGCATATGTTTCACCCCTATCTTCACGTAAGCGTATTGACAGCCCAGCCGCGGTAGCTCACAAAGACACATGTTTGTACAGAGGCAGATCGAGGAAGAGGGGAGCAGACAGCCTACCGAACAGAGCCTTCATCCTTTGCCTTTCATCGCGCGTGATGCGGACACAAGCCTCCGACAGCGTGTCATTCACAATCTGCAACAGAGAGGAGCGCAGGGGGAGAGGGGGCTGCTTATGCGGGCTATGATCTCGTAATCGCACAAGAAATACGCTTCTAAAATATATTTTAGTGTGTTGGTCGTAAATGGTTTGTTTTGAGACTTTGTAATAGTACCTGTTTGAAGATGAGATCCAACACTAAAGGGTTGTTGAAGCTGTCCTTGGGATAAAATACCTGAAATGACAGCGACAGGGTGGTAATACTGTACTGAGGCTATAAACTATGCTAAAATCTATGTTTTATGGTTGTCAAAAGTATCAAAAATCAGATACTAATCGATACTAAAACTAGTATCGACACTAGATATTCATTTGAACAAGTATTGATACAAAAAGTCACATTCACAGGATAGAAATGAACCTTTCCTGAACAGCTTTAGAATGATCTTGAGCTGTATCAGAACAAGTATAAGACACATAGACTAGTACAGTATATGCCCGAGGACCACTATGGAACCTACCTATACACCAAATGGTAATACAAAAGAAAGTACTGCGATTTAATATTTAAAGTCACAATTTTTACTACTATCGTGGTATCGGAATCGGTATCGAGTCTATTCCTTTGTATCGAAATAACGTTAGAAATGTTTGTATCGTGACAACACTACTATATTTTACAACATCATTGTATCAGAAAGTAGTGCTGTCAACTGATGACTTGACTTTGTATTTCATAATGAATCTATTTAACATGATTCAGGTTTGGCTATTGTAGGTTATTAGTGTAAATTCACGATCAATGTGAGAACTAGTTTTGATTAATCGCTTAATGTGTAAAATCAGAACAGTACAAAAAAAAAATGTAAATAAAACATCCAAATTGTTTTAATTAGCTAGACATTTTTCTATCTTTTTCGACTTCAACTTACTTTTAGTGGTTAGATTAGATGAAAATATTTAATAGTGGATATTTTACTTCTATGGGGGATTAACTGTTAACACATAACATATTTAGATCACCATGTTAACATTATTCTTTTGAAAATGCTATAGTCACCGAAAACAACATGTTTAATGTTTTTTTAAGTTTAAGTTTCACTTTTGTTTTTGATGCTCGTCTCCCATCCCTTCACTCCCCATGTTAAGTCACTCCCCCTTCAGAATGCCATGACAACACAATCAGTGTGTATCCACTAACGAAACTGCTGTAAATCGCATCCGGTTTGTCAAGTTGTTGTGTACAGTTTTGTATCATGCTTTTGTATATTTATGGAGAATTGTCGTGTGGGAGCATGGGTGACATAGGCTGAACATTGCACAGAATCTTACAGCTAACCGTAAGGAGGGATCCAATAGGGCCCGGGAGAGAACGCTAAATTACTCAAACATGCATGGATGACATATAAGGCATGTTTTTGATGAGGAAACAATGTTATAACATGGTAGACAGCTAAAAACACATAGATTTGGCATAATATCCCCTCTTTGGGTAACTGTTACTTACAAATGATATTACTCAGGCAGAGGTCAAAAGTACGTTGATAAAACACTAAGTAATTGCACAAATGAGTGAATATAGTAACAATCTGAAAATAAATCTCTTTACAGTGTGTTTGGACACACCTCCTTCCGCAGGTAGAGCCTCCAGGGCACATTGGTGTAGGTGTAGTGCTCCTCGTTGGGGGCCTGGTGGAGCTGGGTCTGGATGGACTCTGTCTCTATGGGGAGATCTCGGGAAACTGCAACACATTATTTTATAAACGTGAACTAAAAATAGTAATAGACTTAGCCAACAAACAGAAACTGTAAACAACAGGTGTGTTAGTTTCAGTGTAGTGAGCTCCTCCCTTCAGACAGATATAAGGGAGTGTCCACCAGTATCTGCCAGAACTGAAGAAGCAGCTTGGATGAGCAGTGAAACGTCTTCATTCAAAAAACTTTTTGTCCAGTTGACAGAATTGAATTTTTCGTTTACTATGGATCATACCTGGATGACTGACCAATTACACAGACTTAAACGTGAGCAAGAAAATATATAGTAGACTTGTTTTTTATGCAATAAATAATACTGTTTATGGAAAATCAAACAGAAAAGTGAACATAGTGATGGGACTTTACAGCTCTTTTATGGGATCCGAATTGAAAGAGTGGTTCAAAAGACTGGCTCTTATATTTATTTATATGCAGAAGCCGATGTGAGAGCTCATTTTATCTACAAACTAATCACAAAGAGAAATGACCCAGTCTTAGATTTGGTTAAAATGGTTCAAACTGAGAGTGGAAGCGTGTTTACCCACTGAAAATATGCATAATCTGAATTAAACGTTGCACTACAATATTAACAACAGTTTGGTTCTTTTTAAAAATGAGATCCGATCCCAACCGTTCATGTTAAAGAACCGTTCAAAAGAGCAAACTCGTTTATGAACTGTTCCAGAGCGGGAGAGGCGATACAGACAAAAATGAGTATGTTGATATTTTCTTTATTATTCAAATGACCATATTCAGACAATACTACGGCAATCCGTCAGAAACGTGCTAACACATGTCTGTTATTGTCATGGTTGAGGTTCAATAGACACAGCTGGAGGTAACCAAACAGTGTATAAATGAAACTGCCTGAATAGGACGTACTTGGTGGAGGCGCAGGAAGGGGGCGCTCTCTGGCTCTGGCTTTGCTCTTGATAGGCTGAGGGGCCACATCCTGCACTGGGACCCGTGCTGGGGAGGGTGCGGGAGGGGCCATAGCAGCGGGGGCAGGTGCAGGGGCCACCGGACGAGGCTTGGGCTGAAAACACACACAAACACAGAAAGGGTGCTACAATGAACATTTACTTTTATTAAAGGTCCTAGATTATGCAAAATTGACTCTGGTGGGGTGTAAGCCATGTTATAATGTTATAATGATGTCACCAAAAACATACTTGGAGTTGTGTTTTGTTTCATTCACACGTGTTTGAATAAACCATTATTATTAGTCTGTCTACATGTCCAAAGCTCAAAATGCTCTGTTCCACCTTGTGATGTCATGTAGTTTTCAAGTTAACAGATTCCTTTTACCTTTAATTCAGTAGAGATCGGCAATTCCAGGGTTGAAATCATCCAAATGATTCTAGTGAAGGTGTATGGAGTTTAAAAACACAGTGGAGAACTGTTACCACATGATCTCACAAGGTGAAACAAAGTGTTTTCTGTTTGAGAGAAGAACTCGTGTGAATGAAACAAAAGAAAATTCCAGGTATGTTTTTGTTGAGGAAACAACATAGAAAATAGTGTAAAAAGGGGACTTTCACACTTATTTGAGTATTCAGTACTACTGAAGTGGAGCAGTAGAATTATATGTGCGTACACTTGGAGCTGGGGGGTTGTCCATCTGTGGTTTAAGGATCTGCAGAGCTTCATCTCGAGGAGTCTGTTTCCTCTTGAACTTGCCTTCTGGTCTCCTGTTCAAAGTAAAATTGGAAGACTTTATTCAATCTTATAATTCAGAACACTTTCCAGTACAGTAGGAAATCATCCATGTAGAAGAGCTTGGTTTATACACTGATAAAGTCTGTAAAGTAGGAAGTTCAAAATTAAAAGGTGCGTTGTGTAACTTTTTTGACTTCTTGTCTCAAGGAAGGTGTTACTGCTTTGCCTGGAGTTTCCCACATCATAGCATAAAACATATCTAAGTAATTAATGTAATGTATTCTGACAGAAGTAATTTGAAGTAATGTTATACATATTCTATAATTTACTCTAGTAAGTCATTTAATAGAAGACATATTATCTGCTATATAGTTATAATCTATGACACCCGTGGATCATTATGTTATAACTGGGACATTTTAAATTGCAATATTCATCTAAAATGACTTAATAAAAGAAGTCTGCTGACTTCCACGTTAGAAAATTGCGGAGCCCAATGGGAGCTGACATCGCCGTAAACGTCATCACAACAAAGATCTGTGAAGTTGTCTTCACTGATTCACCTCTGATGGATAGCTGCAGATCACAGTAGAGAGCAGCAGATTTTATTTTTATTCGTACCAAAATGAATACGTAACGCTGCCAAATCCTACCTGCATCTCTGATTAAAGAAATAAAATTGGAGAATGAAGAGAGAGAGAGTACAGAGCAGTGGACATATATTGCTGGTGGTGAAATTGGGAGTTGCAAAATGGTGTCTTGAAAATAAGCAATTAAAGATTGCTCAAACAAGCACGAGTCACTCCAAATACAACTTTGGGTGTGTAAATCATGAGGGAAACAACTATAACTGTGAAAAGTCGAATTTGCAGAATAGGTCCACTTTAAGCATTGTATATAGCCTACCTCTTCCCAGGGGGCAGGGGCTCAGGGGGAGGAGGGGGAGAGTTGTATCTTTTGATGATTTCTTAAAAAAAAACAAAAAAACCCCAAAACATCATATATTTTGTATAGACAATATGTGTTGCATGTTTTGAAGTCAACAGTACATAGGTAATAAAGTTATTAACGCAAACCTTGGACATCAGTACTGGGCACAAGGTGGTCTGTTGAGGAATACTTCACCACCACCTCTCCAGCAGAGGACGGAGGAGATGTATCCACAGGAGCTGAAATGCACAGAGCACAAAGGCCTTCAGAGCATGTTTGTACTGAATCTAATGACTGTGCTCCACATATGATGTTTGAATGTCTGGAGCTTTGATTAGTTTAGATTTACAGAGGAGTAGGACCTTGATTATTGTCTCATACAATTTATAAACAGTGAGCAGGCATTTCCAAGTATGATACCCATTCACTCCTCACATAGACCTATTCAGTTAAGACACTTAACACACAGATTGGGGTGGGTTTTACTGGTTTTACTTCTGAAACAAGCTTGACCTGTTATAACCTACTCAGAAATAGAGGTCATTTAAAATATACTCATTTATTATAGTCTTTTTGGGTCTCACCGTGCTTCATGGTAGGTTTGTCCTTGTCTGTGGGGGCAGCTGGGGCCTTTCTCCTCTGGGCACTGTCTTTGCCTGACTGTAGATGGGAAAACAAAAGACTAATTAGAAAAATACATTAATGACAGCTTTGAGAATTCAAACAATTGAATATTCCAAAAAACTCTAATCAAATAACAAACATTTAAATCTTTGTCTCAGGCGACAAAACATGCATTCTTTTAAATAATGAAAGAATAAAAAAAAAAACATTTCCTTGACATATTTTGGCCCCAAATAAATATAATCCATATGTAATCAATACTTACGAACAGTAATAGAGTAGGAGTATCTGTTCTATTAAGTTACTGCGCTTCATATACAAGAATCCCATTGCCACTGTACTGACTAATGGTTATATGTCCCCTTATTTTAAGCTGGGACGGGGAAGCAGACAAGGAGACCCTGCATCACCAGTAGCATTTGCCCTGGCCCTTGAACCCTTAGCCATTGCTATACGCAATAACCCATATTTTACAGGGGCAAGTATCGGGACAACAACGTACAAATTAATGCTGTACGCAGACGATATTTTGACAGTTATTTGCAACCCAGAAACATCAGTCCCAGCATTATTCTCTATAATTAACTCACTGTCCTAAAAATGTATTTCATGGTCAAAAATTTAAATAGCCAGTTCACGGACTAAAATATCTTGGAGTGCCATTTCCACCAGACTTGTCAGATACTATTAAGGATATACAGTTGAAACCAGAAGTTTACACTATATAAAAAGACACATACGCTTTTTTGTCTTGAGATGTTGCTTCAGTATTTCCACATAATGTTCTTTCCTCATGATGCCATATATTTTGTGAAGTGCACCAGTCCCTCCTGCAGCAAAACAACCCCACAACATGATGCTGCCACCCCCGTATTTCACAGTTGGGATGGTGTTCTCAGGCCTGCAAGCTTCCGCCTTTTTTTCTCCAAACGTAACGAAGCTCATTATGGCCAAACAGTTCAATTTTAGTTTTGCGAGACCACAGGACATGTCTCCAAAAATGAAGGTCTTCCTCTCTGTGTGAATTTGCTGACTGTAATCTGACTTTATGTTTCTTTTAGAGTAATGGCTTCTTCCTGCAGAGTGGCCTTTCAGTCCATGTCGGTACAGACCTCATTTCACTGTGGATAATGACACACTCTTACCAGCTTCAGCAGCATCTTCACAAGGTCTTTTGCTTTTGTTCTTGGGTTGATCTGCACATTTCAGACCGAAGCACATTCATCTTTGGGACACAGAACCCGTTTCCTTCCTGAGCAGTATGATGGCTGGACATTCCCATGGTGTTTATACTTGTGTATAATTGTTTGAACAAATGAACGTGGCACCTTCAGGCATCTGGAAATTGTACCCAAGGATGAACCAGACTTGTGCAAGTCCACAATTCTCTTCCTGATATCTTGACTGACTTTCCTATGATGTTACACAAAGAAGCAGTGTTTTTCAGGTGTGTCTTCAAATACATCCACAGGGGTGTCTCTAATTAACTCAGATGTTGTCAATAAACCTCAGAAGCTTCCAATGACATAATCATCTGGGTTTTCCAAAACTGTTTAAGGCATAGTAATCGTACTGTATGTAAACTTCAATATGTAAAAATTCTTAAATACAGGGGTTTCTAAACTTTTAGACCTGGACCACCAAAGTAATCCAAAATAATGCAACTGACTTGAATTGATGCTGGTATTAATTTCAGTATTTTAAAAAATACATTAAATTCGATGTCATACTTATATACCTTGAAATCATATTGCAACCCCCCCATGCCTTGTATATAGGCATATGGGAACCACTGAACTCATTTATAGTCTCAATTAACTATTATTTTAGTAGTCAACTAGTCAGCAATTAATTTTTTGATTAACTAGTCAAATGATTATTTCTATTCTACATTGGGATTATTGAATACATTACCCAAAAGATTGAAATGTGGGGAG
The DNA here is from genome assembly GCA_000787095.1 of Periophthalmodon schlosseri. Lineage (NCBI taxonomy): Eukaryota > Metazoa > Chordata > Actinopteri > Gobiiformes > Gobiidae > Periophthalmodon > Periophthalmodon schlosseri. The sequence goes on along the minus strand of KN483473.1, from coordinate 773 downwards.
TGAAGGATTCTAGATAGACGATATTTACAATAATACAGTGTACTACTGATGAAAATCAGAAATTGTTTATTCTTTTTTGACATTTTGATTTAATAATGCCGCTGTCTGTTATAAAAAAGGTCTTTTTGTATGTGTTTGAGAGTCCGTATAGTCCATATAATGATGATCTAAATATGACTGTGATTATTATTGAAAGTAGGGCTGCAACGATGACTAGTCCATACCATAACCATAAAAAATAATACAATTATTGTTTGAAAAAAATGTAGATAAATATTATTGTGTAGGCTTCCTGACAAAAGCGGTTTTCACAGTTGCTAAAAATAGATTGCGACATCACATCGTAAAGGGTTATGGGATACCCCCAGAGACAAACAAAACCTAAAGCACAGCTGGTATGTCCTCCTCCATCAAAACAACCTCCTCATTCCCAGTTCAACTTGTTTTTTCATACACAATCTCTGGTTTAAATGTTTAAATGTAGAATGTGCTCCATGTGCAAGGTTGGAACATCATCTGTAAAGTGGGATAATGGCAAAACATGTTTTTTATAATACAGCCAGCTTGGACATAACTAACCTCATTCGCCACCCCATTGGCTTTGGGCTGCGCTTGTTGGCTGGTTGTGGGTTTGGCCTGACCGTTGGCTCGCCCCTGGGACACAGTGGCAGCAGCAGAGGGGTGTGGTGCCTGGGCGTAGGGGCTGGTAGGGAGGTCCTCAGGTTCGTACGGAGAGGGGGTGAAGTTGGCGTAGGGACTGGGGGGTATGTTGG
>KN483472.1:10938-23315 GCA_000787095.1 Periophthalmodon schlosseri | reverse complement strand
GGAGGAGCATCACAGGCGAGAGAGGGACATCACAGTGGAGGGAGAAGGGAGGAGCATCACAGGGGAGGGAGGGGCAGCATAGGGGAAGGAGGGGAGCAGACGTGAGGCTCACATTGGAATCGTCCTGTAGGGGCCTGGGCGTGTCCTCTCCTCTCTTGGCCCGCCCCACACACTTGTCCTCTGAGCTTTTGACGGAGGCGGGCTCCCTCTCGGATGCAGGGGGGTCCGCACACAGGCGCAGGTCGGGCGGAGAGGAGGAACGAGACGTCTGACAGCGGAACAGCTCAATGGCAAGCCTCTGAACACACAATACCACTGATCATATCATCAACTCCACACACAAGGCTCATTAACAGCTTAAACATGGTGAATCCACAGCCACTGAGATGAAGAGGGGATATTTTATTTCTATGGGGTATTCATTGCTAACACATAACGTATTTAGATCACCATATTATCTTTTATTGTTTTGAAAATGCTATATTTGCCAAAAACAATGCATAAACAGGTTTTATAAATTTGTTTTATTTTTGATGCTCTCTTCCCTCTCTTTGCTCCCCTTTCAGAGCGCTATCACAACATAATCAGCGTGTATCCCACTGATGAAAATATTGCACATCGCATCAGGTTTGTGAAGTTGCAGTGTACAGTTTTGTTTCATGCTTTCATGTTTATGGAGAATTGTTGTGTGGGAGCATGGGTGATGTAGGTTTGTGGGCTGAGCATTGGACAGAATCTTCTGCTAACCATAAGGAAAGGGGCAGGGGGTGATGGAGGGGGGAGACTCAACACATCAAAAACGAAACTGAAACTTACTAAACATTACATGAATTTTTGTGTAGCCCCACTACACCTGCTTGACAGACAGTGGCAGTACCTCCTTCAGGTTGTTGATCTGCTGGATGTACCCGCTCTGGGCTGACTCCAGCTGGCTGATGTACCAGTACTGATCCCTGCACTTCTGGAAGAAGGTGGGGGAGCGCACCTGGTACCTGCAACACCATCAGCAGACCAGTGAGAGCATGTTTGAACCAGTCTAAAAACAATCTACATGCTTCAGTTTTAGCGTTTGTTGTAGAGGTGACAAATGCTTATAACAGGTCTTCATGTTTTTCGAATCATGACTTGGTTTGGTGGGATAGTACCTGTGGCAACTATGGATCAATACACACATTTCCATCAAAAATGTATAGATAATTTATGAGCAAGGAGCACATTTTTCTGACACTGTCATATATTTTTAATGTGTCAAATAATGCCTACTGTGAAATTAAAGGTGCACTGCGTAACTTTTCAGGTGGCGGGTCCGTTAACTGCTTGTTTCCATAAATATGTTATTGCTTCACCTGGAATATTCCACAGTTTGGCATTTAATTTTGCTTTGCTTCTTACTATGAGTGGGCTCACCTCTCAACAGACCTGTAAATTTGCCTGGTGACGTCGAGTGCTTGCTGTGGACAATTCTAGGCAAATCAATGTGATTGCTATCTGTTACCCATGTCCAGTCAAGAAGTAAAATTATAAACTTCACCACTGTCGAACTATGGAAAACTAGCTAAAACTTAGATATAATAATTTCAATATGTAAAGGAACTGTATGTAGCCTGTGCTCTTACTGTTTTAAAAAGGTACCACAATCACAACTGAACCTGGGTTGCCAGTGCCTTAACCTGCAGATAGACATGTACAAGTTTTTCTTATTCTCAGTATATGGACAGGCCATGCCTCATGAAACTCCAGAATTCACTCACTGAGCTGCAGAGGCTGCACTAGCACTGATTAATGACTGGCAGTAAGTAAGTAACAGTAAGTAAGGTTTAAACCAACTGGATTTAAGCATTGAAACTGGCAACCTTGCTCCACCTTGTGGAACAGAGCATTTTTGAGGATAGTTGAGCATAGTTTTCAAGACAACAGCTACCATTTACCTTTAGTTCAATAGAGATTGGCAATTCCAGAAATGAATTCATCCAAATGATTCTAGTGAAGGCGTATGGAGTTTAAAAACACAGTGGAGCTTCTCCTGTATTACCACGACATCACAAAGTGGAACAGTGTGTTTTCTGCTTGAGAGGAAAGAGGAACTCAGCCTAAATATGCAGCATGTGTGTTAAACATGTGGGAATGAAACAAAACCCAACTCTAGGGCTGTGTCCGAATGTCCAACCTAGTTCCTAACCCCTCATTCACTACATACCCCCACACTCTTTAGCGGACTCTATAGTGCACTCACTCAGAGAGCGATTCAGACACTCAGACGCTCACGACATTTGGGTCACGTGACTGTAGGTCTGGGTGAAAAAAACTGATAAAACTTCTGTCATAAATAATGATCACATTCGACTGGCAATGATCAAGTCTTTATGGACCAATAATTTAGATAAAGTTAAATAAAGTTTTTTGTCAAGATGAATCGCTTGTAAATGGACTGGATTATTCTTTTTTTTTTAATCTGAGATGTGGAAATTATCACTCTGTTAACAGCTCAAGATAAGGTAAGTGGCTAACACTAGCAACTTTATATAGTAGCGGTTTAATTGCGAGTGTTTTATTCATAATCAGGATCAACAGTGCGATAAACCAGCGCTTCTGTCTGCTTTCATTCAGTCATGTTGTGTTCAGTTAAAGACCTGTCGCCAGTCTATTGTTTTTCCAACTCTCGCAATGCATTGTAGTCTAGTGACCACTGATGCCCACTGCTTTTCAAAGTGCATTATGGGATATTTTGAGTGCACTATTTTCTCACCAAATGGACATCCGGACACCACAAAAAATGGCATGAACCCTAAATAGTGCCCAAACTAGGGAATAGTGTGGACATTTGGACACAGTCTAAGTATGTTTTTGGTAAGGAAACATTATAATATAGATCAGAACATAGCGTAATATGGGCCCTTTAAACTCAGATGTCCCATGTGTTGTGTAAGCTCTCTGGCAGTGTGCAGTGACCCACCGTAGCACCAGTGTGTCCGTCTGCATGTTGAGGTAGCCCTCGCTGGCCAGCAGGTCCAGTCTGAAGAAGCGGTTATAGCCCCAGCACTCGCCCACCTCGAAGTCTGATGCGAACTCCCGGATGATGTTTTTGGTGGGGTCACTGGAGGCCTGGTGCACCATTTCCACACGGTACTCATACCTGAGGAAAAAAGCATAATTCAGAGAAATATTTGTGATAAACGAGAATACTGAAGGCCATATTTTTCCTAGGACTACATGATGACCTGCAATAAATAAAATGCACTATAAAACACAATGTACTTCAATAAAAGCTTATTAAAAGGCACTGTAGCAGATTTTTCATGTCTGAAAAACGTAAAAAACAGAACTAGTTTATTTTAAACGGTTTGCAGTGGTCCAAAGTTATTCCTCACTTACTTTATGCATTCAGAGCATCCTAATAATTCACTGCCTCACCATATGAGCCTTCCCTAGAGGCTCCATATACACCTGATGCAATGTGCTGTAGTTTCATTAGCAGGATGCACGCTGATTGTGTTGTGATAGCGCTCTGAAGGAGGAGTGACTTAGTGAGGAGAGCAAAGGGAGGGGGGACTCAGAATCACAAAACTGAAACTAAATAAACATTTTCATAAATTTAATACGTACATATTAAAGATCACTATATTATCCTTCATTGGTTTGAAAATGCTCTATTCACAGAAAATAATGTTGTAAAATATTTAATTTGTTGTTTCAGTTTTGTTGATGCTCAGGTAGGGGCTGTGTGGTGTGAGCATGGGGAGCGCTGCAGAGAGCTTCTTGGTTATGTAGGCTTGTGAGATGAGCCTTAGACAAGAGGCGTGGTCTTGTACACCCAACCAAAAGGAGGGTTTGAATAATACCTGTGAGAGCCTGCAAGCTCACTCAAACATTGGCTCTCCACACAGCAGATGGTACATACTTGGAGGTTTCTGGGAGTCCAGCCGACAGCTCCAGGAACACAGACAGGTAGTTCCCCCGTACCACGCCGTTCCCATCCTGCCGGCATCAGGAACATCAGTCACAACATATTACAAACATGAAGAGGCTCACATGTTGGTTCTAGTTGCTAATGTAAACAAATGTTAATGCATGTTTCCAAAGGAAACTTGCATTAAATACCCAAATAGTGGTATAAAGTCATTAAAGTCAGTGAAAAGCCATATAAAAAACATTTGATAGAACCAATATGGCACAGAATACCCCATATCCATGAGTTATCTGCACTGACTGCCCTGTGTGACGTTAGTTGGCAAAAAGCACTAGTTCCCCATTTCTGAGTGCATCCATGTGTCTGTGTGCTTGGCTTAAACAGTATTTGACAGTGTATATGAGCAGTGCTTTGTTAGCATTAGCATTATAGACTCACAGGGTAGACTTTGAGTCTCCAGCACAGTCCAGAGATCTGCAGGGGCGGGCTGTAGACCGGGTCGGCCCGCTGCCTCAGGGTGCTGCACAGGTCACATCACAACAGGAGGATCAGCGTCAGCTAAGGTTCGTTCATATTTCAGCTTAAGTTCTGATTGTGATGCTTGTATTAGTTTGTCAGTTTATATTTCAGTTTTTTTGTCAATTCTTCTGGACATGTTTAAAATGTGAACTTTGGACAGAATCCTATTATTAAAACATCAGAAACCTAATTGCGATCACAATGCTTGTCAGACAAATCACTAGTACATTAGTCACTTTTTGGAGCTGGTGTGACCCAATAAAACAGTAGTCCTAACAAATACAACAATCATTTGGACTTCATAAGGGGTTGAGCTCTGTGCCAGCGCTCAGCTGAGGCACACAGTATATATACACACACATTCATATATAGTATAAAGCAGCCCTGTGTAGTAGCAGTGCTTCCCACACTCACCTGAAGTTGACCAGGACAAAGGTGCTGGAGTCATAGGCAGGCACCAACTCGCTGAAACAACACACACACACACACACACACACGTTACACCACTTCTGTTTTATTTGGAATCATAATCAGACCCTGACATGCCGTTATACACTACCAGTCAAAAGTTTGCACACCTTCTCATCACTGTTTTTTGTGTTTATGTTTATTACTTTATACATTTGATATACATACATAAGACATCAAATATAATTATGTAAATGTAAAATATATGATGAAAGATATATAATGATGTAAAGAAAAGTAAAAAAAGTTAAATAACTCAACTAAATATGTTTTATAATTTTTGAAATGTTCAAAGTAGCCACTCTTTGCTTTATTGACAGCACTGCAAACCCTTGGCTTTCTCTCAATTAAATGGTTTTCATGTCACACGTGTGCCTTGTCAGGGTCAAGAAAAACCAAAAGTGCAAAGCAGTGGTCATAGCAAAGGGTGGCCATTTGTAAAAAAGCAAGTTTGGAGTTATTTTGAGTTTATTTTTTGTTTACTACATTACATACGTGTCCATTCATAGTTTTGATGCCTTCAGTGAGAATCTACAATGTAAATAATCATCACAATAAAGAAGAAACATACATGAAATCGTGTGTCCTTTTGAGTGGTGGTGTATCTAATGTCAATAAGATGCGTTTATGTACCAGTGGATGCATTATCGGGCTGCTACTAACGATTCTTTTTGCGAATCAATTCATCTAGCAATTATTTTCTTGATTCATTATTTACATTGTGAAAGGCCAGTAAATGTGAAAGTTTAACCAAATGTGCCCCAGATGAAGATGATACAACTTGAGAACATCCAGATTTACAGACCAAAGAGGTTTTCCATCTACAACACTCATTGTTTTCTGTGTCATTTTGATGTCATTTTGGCTTTGAGTCATGGTATGTTATAGAGTCTGTGTATAGTCCAGATAACAATTAGTTATTGATTATCTCAATTAGTGTTGTCACAATACTAAAATTTCAAACTTGATTTCAACACTAAGGAATAGACTCAAAGCTCAATACCAATTTCGACAATAATAAAAAACACACAGGCCATAGAATGTCATTTTCAACATTAAACTGTAGTACTTTCTTTTATATTACCATGTGGCCGTATCTGTGTAATCCCTCCGTCGTCCAGGTAGGTTCCATACTGGTCCATGGACGTATACTAGTGTAAGTGGTCATATACTTGTTCTGATATAGCTCACGATCATTCTAAAGCTATTCAGGACAGGTTCATTTCTGTCCTCTGAATGTGACTTTTTTAGTATCGATACCTGCTCAAATGAGTATCTAGTTTCGATACTAGCTGTAGTATCGATTAGTATCTCATGTAAGTACTTTTGACAACCCTAATCTCAATAAGCCTTTAGTTGTGATTAATTGAGCAATTTGAAAGCAGAGGGCACAGACCTGGTGAAGTCGGGGGGCACGGGTGTGGTCACAAACGACTGCATGGGCTTCCGGTGCACCTGTTGAAACATGAGCAGGATCTCGGGGCTCTTGGAGATCAGCTCACTCTTACTGCACGAGTGGAGCTGAAAACCACACACACACACACACACCAGAGGTTACAGGGGCACAGGGTAGCTACATGTGATAGAGATTTGAGCAGCATGGACTCTCTGAAAGATGCTGTACCAAATTTTTTACAGCAATTTTACAGTCTTAAAAATGTGAACTAGTTTATTTTAAACAGTTTGCAGTGGTCCAAAGTTATTTCTCACTTATCTTATGCTTTCTGAGCATCCTAATTATTCATGGTGAGGAGTTTATAAGCATTTGTCACAACTTTCCATTGCAGAGTTTTACCATCATGGTATGCTGACAACAACTAGCATAAAAGCAGAGAGCACACAGAGGTCTCATTTTTACCTGCTTATACAATACATTTGTAATGGGGCAAGACACATTTTGCTGGGAAACATCAGGTACAGACTACTTGCACAGAACTATGTTCACCTACTTAAAGTGGCTTCACCACTGAGGACAGGCCTAAGTGTCACCTCTCCCGATACAGCAAAAAACATTTTTGTCAATAACCATATGCATTCAATGGTTTAAAGGAACCCAGAAAAGCCCGGCCATGTGGGCAGTTTATTTATTCATTTATTTCTGGGACAGTGCATATTAATGAACATTTCTGTAAATATGCCTTAATTAGCCAAGAAGGTTATTTATCAATACCAGTCGTGGTCCTGCTCACCTGATGCTCCACCTCCTGCAGCAGGGACTCCAGCAGCTCCGTCTCCTGGGTCAGAGACGTCTTCTGGCCTGGGGACATGCAATGGGTCTTTAGTGCATATCAACATTTTAGATATTTGTTATAAACTTATCAAATAAAGAATACTGGAATACAAGCACATCAATTACTGTTAAAGGTCCTATTTTAAGCAAAATTGACTGAGCTTTTAGCCATGTTATCTTACCTCCTCAAAAACATAGCTGGAGTTGTGTTTTGTTTTTGTCTGCATCTCCAAAGCTCAAAATGCTCTGTTCCACCTTGTGATGTCAAATGGTAGTTTTAAAGTTAACAGCTATTTTAGCCTCTATCAATCTGCTTTACTCTACAATACACTATAACAATAAGTTGGTGCCTTAAAAAAAAAACAACTAAAATTTAGTTTAACCTTTTGTTCAGTGGTCCACAAAACAATAATGGCTAAAGTTTGTCAAGTCTAAGAGGCAACTTCAGCCCAAAGAGGCAACTTCAGCCCAAAGAGGCAACTTCAGCCCAAAGAGGCAACTTCTGTTGTGATTTTGGGCTTTACAAAAATAAATTGAATTGAATTAAAATTGACAATGCACACATTCACAAATACTGTCCAAAACGTTTAAGATTGTCTGAAGACTCAAGAAAAACTACAAAATAGATTTAAACAACACATTTTCAGGAGTCTGATGTGAGAGTGACCAACTGAAAAACTGCTAGCTAATGCTAGCTAGCTCCTCCCAGGGAATGATGATGACATTAGCTGCATTGTACCAATAACATTGATCAAAAAGATGTGTAATATAGGCCCTTTAAAATGGCATGCTGTCTGTGAGGAGGGGTCAAAAACCAACGACTATTCAGCAGTGATTTGTTCAGGGGTGACTTTAGCAGTGTGAGTGTGAGAGTGTGAGAGCCTGACCCATAAGTGTGATGAGCTTGTTCTTGAGCTGGTTGTCCAGGCGAGCGATCATCATCTCCACGGCGTTACGGATCTCCCGGACCCTCTCATCCTTGGCCCCCCTCACGGCCTCCACGTTCCTCTCCTGAGCACAGCAGGAACAGTGTGGTCACATGCACATACCCCAAACCCAGAGACTCTCCCTTCTAAGTCACAAGTAGAGCTGCAAGATTAACTGACTCAAAGATCACAATTTGAAAAGATGTAATTAGTATAACCCAAAGGCTACACTCACTTAAGTACCATAATTTCTTTCCCAAGCAGCAAAATATCCTGTCTTATTCTGCATAAAAAAAACTGCTAACCCTGTAGTTTAAAGAGGGGTATTCGAGAGGGAGAGAGGAGCAGAGGAGAGGGGACCAGTGGAGACACAGTGAGGAGGGAGGAGCAGAAGAGAGAGGTGACAAATGGAGGAATGAGGAGAAGAGGAGAAGAAGGTGAGGAAGAGGGAGTTAAGATGCGGCCTCTGTCAACTCTCTGAGGGGGCACTCACCACTTCCTGCACCAAGCTGATGAGCTCCAGCAGGCGGCGCCGCAGCTTGGACACCTCCTCCTTCACTTTGGTCACGTGCTGCTCATAGATCTCCACCAGGGGCTTGAAGGTGTGGCCTCCATGCTGCAAGATAGAAGCAGTCAGACAGAAGCAGTCAGACAGGAGCAATGGGCTGTAGAGTCTGTAACGATGTATTATCCACACAGCTTATCCAATACATTGTCATAACACTAAGGCCTTCTCAATGTCTAACAGAACCGATTTGGACTCAAGAGGACATCTTAAAAAAGTCTTCTTTAAGTCATGATGGTCTCAATTTAGTCCTTCCCCAGACAAAACTTACTCAGTTATTTGTAGTTTAATAGAAATGAAAATAATGTAACAGTTTTACTTGTATAATACTATATTGCACACTACTTACACTTACATTATTGAAACAACAATTTATGTCGATAATGAGAAGATTCAAAAGATGTGTGTCACAGCTGTGCACCCTTGGTCCTTACCATGCCGCCCCACAGCGCACACTGGTGGCAGATGCACTTCTTGCAGGTCCAGCAATACACGCTGAGCTTCTCATGGTGGTTCTCACACCTGCAGCAGACAAGAGCACTTTAGACTCAGGGAGCTCCTGGAGGCATGACGTCCATGCAGAAAGTGTGAGTCTCTGTTGTGTCTGTATGGGGTACTCACTTGTCTGGGTCGTGTTTTATGGGGTACTCACTTGTCTGGGTCGTGTTTTATGGGGTACTCACTTATGTGGGCATGGTTTTATGGGGTACTCACTTGTCTGAGTGGTGTTTTATGGGGTACTCACTTGTCTGAGTGGTGTTTTATGGGGTACTCACTTGTCTGAGTGGTGTTTTATGGGGTACTCACTTGTCTCTGTCGTTGTCCTCGTGCTTAGTCAGGCTGCACAGTTGGAGTGTGTCCAGTTGTTGGGTCACCTCTTCAGCCCAGCGACAGTTCACCAGCTCCCTCAGCTGCAGACCTCTTCTACACAACACACACACACACAAACACACACAAACACACACAAACACACACAAACACACACACACACGTTGGGTTTCCATGCTACTTGGTGACATCACATTGATTTACATTTATTTAGAGACTTATCCTAATCTTAATTATAGTCACTACTGCCTAAATTTAAACTAAATTCTAGCCTTAACCCACTTGAACCCATGTCTGAACTTTATACCATGTTATTTATCTAAATAGTCACTACTGCCTAAATTTAAAAATTCTAGCCTTAACCCACTTGAACCCATGTCTGAACCCATGTTATTTATCTAATAAAATGCAGGGACATGGGAACCTGATTTTTGCCTCCATAAGCATGATGTGATAAATGCCCACCCACCTGATTTTTGGTGCCAAGGTGGTCCAATCTATAAAATGCACCAAAAGTATATTATACTATCTGGACTTTTTGTAACACTGTAGCCTTTCTAAAAATACCAACCTGTGAAAATATATATGTATTTTTTTATTCTGTAATTATTTGTCATTATGGTTTATTGAGCACAGAGAAAAATGACAAAACTGTCTAGACCTGTGTACTGCCTGTCCTGATTGAGTCTACCTGACCACGAATTGAGGGGGTCTTACCTGCAGTGGGGGCACTGGGCTCTCTGCTCCGTCAGCCAGCGCTATGGAGACACAGAGAAACACACTGAGGTTACATTACTTCAACCACTTTACAGTGTACTGTGTGAACTACTGCAGTAGCAGTAGTAAGCTCCTACAGTGGAGTATTAGTCAGGAGTCTGGCTGTGTGAGTGGCTGTAGGACTGATAGCCAGGTGGTGAGTGAGTTGAGCTCCAAGCCTGGTGCTGGGTTTGGGCTGGGGATGCAAGATCGAAATTGGAGCAAAATCACAATTTCAATGAACGCAATTAGCAAATTGCAAAGACTGCAATTTTTTAAGTCACCATAATTTCTAACCCTGTAGTTCTGAACAAACAAGATGCATTTAAAATGTGAATCACAAATGTAATTGCAATCACAATACTTGTCAGAAAAATCACAATTAGACAATTATTCAGCTCTAGAGAGGAGAGCCTGGGGGTGGGTGTGAGGGCCTGGTGCTGGATGTCATGGGTCTGGTGGTGGGTGTGGTGGTTGTGGTTGTGGGTGTGGGTGTGGTGGTGGTGGGTGTTGTGGGTGTTGTGGTGGTGGATCTGGTGGATCTGGTGGATGTCGTGGGTCTGGTGGTGGGTCTGGTGGTGGGTCTGGTGGTGGGTCTGGTGGTGGGTCTGGTGGTGGGTCTGGTGGTGGGTCTGGTGGTGGGTACCCGGATGCAGCTGAAGCAGCAGAGCTTTGAACAGTGTGGACAGAGGCGGGCGTCCCTCAGCTTCTCCATGCAGATGAAGCAGCGGAACACCTCAGCGATGCTCTGGGGGCCAATACACAATATGGTTACTATGGTTACACCTACACACAGGTCTGTAGCCTGTTCTAAGTGCACATGAACCTCATCACTGCACGTAATACACAGGGCTCAGGGGGAAATGGGGACTAAACCTGATCTAAATCTAGACAGAACAAAACAAGGCCCTCTGAACCAGGAGGGAAAAACTAATCAGGGCTGAATCAGGACTTCACCAGGTCTTACCACATATCAAAACTGGGTCAAACCTAAGTCTAAATTAGAACTTAACCAGGTCTATAAGTTAGGAAAAGATCCGGACTAAAGCAGGACTGCTGAAGATCCTTACCTCGACACTTTGCTCATCCATCTCCGCCACTCTGAGTGTCACCAGCACAGCCGAGAGAGGGGCTTCTGTCCGGGCTCTGAAACACAACCACAACGCGATCAGCACCAGGACTACTGTACCTGAGCTTCTGTTTGTACAGCAGGTCCCAACCGCCGAAAGCGCCAGTCTCCTTTGACAGACCTTTCAGCTAGACGTTACAATGCTATCATGGGGATGTGTGATTCTTGTTTGGGCCTGAGAGCAGTGACAGCACATGCTCTGATCCGAAACCCTCCAGAACCACTGTCCCACCCTCCTATCAACAAACCTCCGCAGCCTGTCGTGCGACGCCCCTGTGTGTGCGGGCCTCGGTGCTCCCTGCAGCCGACTCTGCGACGCTGGTTCCGAGAACTCCGGGTCTCTGTGCGCTCTGAGCACTGCGGGGCTCCTGCTGATCCAGTCCCACAACCGTTCAGCCGAAACAGGAGGTTATTTCTCCAATTCGCGGCCGCGCACAGCTCCAGCGCAGCAGTCTGTTGTTGGTAACACACACAGTAAACAAGGTAAACGCGGTAAACGCGGTAAATACACAGCACGCACACGGAGCTGCGTCCTGCGGAGGACACACACCCCACTCGTGTTTTACGAGCCCACGGTCAGGTCTGTCAGCGAGCAAGGAGATGCCCCCTTCTGCTCAGGAGGATAAGGGACCTGCCACAATTCTTGTGTTTTTATTTGCCAATTTTAAGATTAGGGATTGTAAACCTTCAGTGTATGTATCGTACTATTATAAACATGTTTGACCAGATTTATGAAAAAGCTAAGAAAAGTGAGATGTGATTTGTGTCAAGTGTAAATCCACTGAATACTCTCCAGGTCACCAGGCGGCGCAAAGGCGCAGTTTGCAGTTTGCATGATCCACGAAGCACTGTGTTGGTGAATGTTGTGCACAGTGTCAACAGTGTCTACAGTTTTACAGTGGGCCCCTGCCGAAGGACCATGGACAGAGGCCCCTGTGCGGAGTCCAGGAGCTGCGGGGGACCATGCTGATCACACTGTCCTACCTGTATCTGTGGGTGCGCTTCCACCGGGGCTACGCGGCGCTCCTCCGGAATACACTGAGCAGGCT
>KN483469.1:26837-37843 GCA_000787095.1 Periophthalmodon schlosseri | reverse complement strand
CCTTGGTGTCAATCAGAAGCTAACGCGAGCGTTTTAGCATGAGAAGCAAAGTTAGCGCTGTCTGTTTATTATGCTTGAATTCGACATAAGCGATGCAAAAAAGTGACGGAGCAGATTTCACGTTTGGAATACTTGCAGCAGATTCGACATGGAGGATCTAACTTATTTTGTGAACATAATTTCTTCACTGGATTATATTCTCTGGACCTCTACGGAACGAACGAGACCAACTTTCTGGGAACATTTTGATGCCAAACAGAACCAGAGCCCTCAGAGGTAAGTGAAGTCCAAATCCAAATATTTGGCTTTTCTGTAAAAACGGCTTTCCTGTCAGCACTGTGATGATTGTAGGTGAAAATGGTTTGCATATTCGAAAAGAGGAGCGCCTTAGCTTTTATTTGATGTGTAGATTGTTTGTGTGGGTGACGCAGAAGTATATGTACATTGCTGTAAAGTTGTAAAGTAGGGCCGTCGGACCGATAACAGGTTAAAGATAAAAATGTCTGTTCTTGGTCTCGGATTTTGCAAAATAAATTTCCAGAAAAAATGCGACTTATAGTCCGGTGCTACTTATATATGGACAATACTTAAAAATGCATGAATCACTCTAAATACAACTTTGAGAAGATAAATGAGAAGAGGAAACAATTATAACATGGTTAAAAGCTGTAAAAAGTCGGTTTTACATAATTTTAATATTTTAATTTTAATTAGCTGTTTTAACCAAATATATCATTTTCAAAACAATAAAAGATAACATGGTGATCTAAATATGTAATGTGTTAAGAAAATAATATGAATACCCCGTAGAAGTGTAATACCCCCTCTTTAATGCCAGGTTTGGGACATTCTTGACAAAACTATAACGTCTCTATGAAGACAAGCATGTGGCACACCCTCGACCAAAGTTGCAGTGCATCTGTAACCACCTGCACCATTGGTTTTGACTGTTATTTGCACAGCGTAAATGACAGGATGATGAGTTCAAAGACATGCAAAAAACCTGACTGGCCTTCCCCATAGCCTTAAACATGCACAACTTCAAAGTGTTGATTTTAATTGGTGACAGAATAATTAAAGTGCTTTGTTCAAACTCATTAATGTTGAGTAGATGGTGTTTGATGTTTTGGCCTTGTTTTCCTGGGACGCTGCTAGTTTGGCTCCTTCTCTGTCTCCTCTCAAATTTTGATACAAGCGTCATCATTCAAATCCTGCCTGATTTCAACTTTATTTGATCAACTCCAGAATCTTACTAGTCACACAGTGCCCCACACCCAAATTCAGTTATTTATTGCTGGAGTAGTTTGAATTTAAAAGCATAATGTAACTTTTCTGCTGGGTTGTGCCCTACCAGCTTGTCTCCATAAAGATGTTATTAATTTGAACTTTGACATTAAACTTATCCAATTCAATCATAGGTGTTCTTATTCCAAAAAATACTGAAAAAAATCATCGGCATGCCTCACCACAGATCTGATCAGTAATTTGGGCTTAGCCAAGCTTGCAGCACCTGCTTATCTCTATGGAGACAGATCAGTTTAATGTTGAACTGTGAAACATTCTTGGCAATACAATAACATCTTCTTGGAGACAAAAAAGTGGCTGATCACCCACCAGAAACATGACATAGTAACAAGCATGTATCAAACTCAGTTGTCTTCCATGTATTATTCAATAAATAATCATACAGTGGTGGGCCAGATACGACTGTATAATGTTCAAATGCTTTTCCTGATTTAACCCCACACTTCAGAGTCGTCTCGTGAGCTAATTATCGTGACCCCTGCTGAAATACTGGTGTTTAGCAGATTAGCACGCTAGTTGCTGCAATGTGTGACGTGTTCATCATTTCACAGTTCATTTCATAAATGTGGGTGACATTAGCATTAGCAGCATGTGACATTAGCATTAGCCAACAGTCACTCACTCACTCACTGCTCCTAACATGTACAGGACCTCACAGAATGCCAACTCATGCCCCAAGAAGTTTACACACATTTACTTGGAATAATTCACATATGCTGTACGCACTGTTGTGGAATTTTCATCCACTGCATAGTCTTAGCAATGACAACTCCAGTTGGATCATTGGCTAAATTTACATGCACTCCAAAATCTGATTATTATCTGATTTCTGGAGATTTAAAATTATTTAAATGACATGCAAACTGCAAAATCTGATGTGACTGATCAGAGGGACCATGATCAGAAAGAAATCAGATGATTTTGCTGTTTACATGTCATTTTAATCATCTTAAAACTTTTCATTTAACTTGTACATATTAAGCTCACATCCAATGTACTGAATAGGGGCAAGTTACTTCAGGTCTGAGTGTCTGATCTTCTGTAGCAATGCACAAGGGAAGATCAGCCAAAGCCAAGCGCTTATCATTTTGCTTATGTTTAATGACAGGATACTCCATATGACACTCCTGCTCCTCCTATTTGTAGACATAGACCTGTTGTAACAAGCTCTGGGCTCCCTCCCTTTTAGACGCACCAATGCGCCTGGAGACCAGAGCGCACATCCACAGTCACATTTGGTTGGTTACTGTCCCATACTGCCACTGATTCCCTCCAGGCTTCCTTGTGTTTTCCAAAAGCACGCATGCCACTCACATGGAGACGCTACTCAGGCACGCTATGGTCATAAGAGGCCATCAGACCGAGAAGAACCTGTAGCTTTGTCCTGAGCGATTGTTCAGTTAGCCATGTCCACAGGCTATGTGTGGCTGCTGTGGCTGATCCACTCCATGGTGCACTGCATTCAGGTGTGCTGTGCACTAGCTCCTGTAGTGCCACAGCACCTTGCCCTCCACAAAATAGGGAGCTGAACATATGTAGAACCCAAGCTGCTGGGACCCCACGTATCAGAAACATGCTGCATTTGCACTTGAGCAGAGCAAAAATACACATGCATGTGTCCAAAACCTATGGATCATTTTGGATCTCCATGCGGGTGAAGGCTCGTGTGCTCTTTGGTGACACGAGGGAAGAAGCTGTGAGGGAAAATGTGCATTGCTACAGATCATACAAATCATGCCCTCGGACCTGCTTAAAGAGAATGGTCCCTATTCAATACAATGGATATAAGCTTAATATGTTCATGTTAAAAGGAGAAGTTGATGTCATTAAAACGTGAAACTTTTCATGTTAAAACATGAAAGTGAAGTCATTATATTCTGTAATAATTAAGTTTTAATGAGAAAATGTTCTAGTTTTAACTTAATACTTAATGCTATGAAAAATCCTGTAAAAATGTTTAATCCACGTTTGTCAGTTCTACCCTTCCATAATAACTCTAGGACTCATTAAGACAACACTTATTTTCCCTAATGATAATTACAACAAAAACAACATTTTGCATTATATTGTTGAATTAAATATTTAACACGCTCTGCTGAATTATTAAATGTATTATGGAGCGAATGTTGGCAAGAGGCTACAACTAGTACTTATTCACTCACTTCAGCTGCAAAGGCTCTACATGCATTTATGGTATGCATTAAAAGTACATTTACATTTAATATTTCACACTGGCAGCAGATATGACACTTTTTCAATTTTGTATCTTAGCATCCATAATGTTAACACTAGTTATTAGACTAATAAAAACGATAACAACTTTACTTTGTTAAATGAAGAAAATGTGTTCCATGCACGTTTGCCTCTGAATTTTTGATGGACTTTTCAGTGTTGATGACAGGTAGAGGGATTCTGTTTTAGAAATCACCACTACTTCCTGTATTTTTGTGTTTTTCGTCTCAGACTGCCACTGAACTAATGTAAAACTATGATAAATATTTACCGCAGGTACTATCCCATCAAACCAACATCAAAATCTGTCATAAGCACTGATTCATTACTTATTTTTTACATACATATACAACAGCACCAATAAAAAGTGGTTATTACACTCCTTTTACACTCCACGCTAAGTCACTCCCCCTTCAGAGCGCTGTCACATTACAATCGACGTGCATTTCGCTGATGAAACTACTGCACATCAAATCAGGTTTGTGAAGTTATAGTGTATGGACTTTGTGGAAAATTGTCGTGCGGGAGAATGAGTGATGAGGCTTGTGGGCTGAGCATTGGACAGGATTGTACAGCTGACCGTTAGGAGGGTTCGAATTGGGCCCGCAGAGATCGCTAAGTTACTCAAACATGCATGGATGACATTTAAAACCTCTTTCGAAGAGGGAACAATGTTATAACCAGGTAGAAAGCTCCAAATAGTTGATTTTTCATAACACCCCTCTTTAAATCTCCCATATTGAAACAGTACAATGCAGAAACCGAGCCCAGTTAAACATATGGCTATATTGGACCATATATAATTTGCACGGGTAGTTTAGCACCTCCAGCGCTCTCAGAAGACAAAGTGATGAGTAGGCACATAAACAGGAGCTGGTCAGGGGCAGTACAGTGCTGTTATTGTTTCTCTCTCTTTCCGCGCAGCACAGGGATAATGGAGATTTACAGTATAGCTCTCCCCATGTGTTCTCTGCCTGAGCGCCTAACACTTACAGTGCTCTGGTGCAGGCTAACGGTGGTTACACAATAACAGCTAAAGAGGTTTCAGGTTTTACAGTTTTATGATAGACACTTTATGTGGCTGTGGCCGAGTAAAGGCAGGAGATATTGCAGTTGTAAATCACATCATTTGTAATCATCTGTAGAAGTTGTTTCGTTGTAACAGAAGAATCATTGTTTCTTTAATTTCACTATGTGGCCATACCTCTTCTGATAAAAGTTCACAATAATGATGAACACACTCATTTTATATTGATAATTAATATTGTCTTTTTCTTTTTGGTTTAGTGTTAATTTAGTGGTGATGATCAGACATAAGTTTGGCCATGTTTATTGTTAAAGGGGTGGGTATTACACTTATGCTTATTATGTTACAAACTTGTCTCATTTTCTTATAGTCAAACCACAATAAAATGAGTTATGGGCATGTGGAATAGTCAGTGTCACTTGTAGAGAGTTGATTTATTCATTATTCATGTATTTAAACAGTTGAATATTTATAGTACTTATTAGTTTAGCACAGGGGTGCCTAAAGTGTGGCCCGTGGGCCAAACTTGGCCCTCCAGGGGGATCTAATTTAGACCACCTTGTCAAGCCTGATCTTGTTAGATCTCAGAAGGTACGCAGGGCTGGGCCTGGTTAGTACCAGGTGCCACAGTGGGGCGCCAGTGGCAAAACTGTTGTTGTGTCCTTAGGCAAGACACGTCACCCACATTGCCTAGTATGAATGTGATATGTCCGTGAGTGTCGGTGGTAGTTGGAGGGACCAATGATGCAGATTGGCAGCCTTGCTTCCATCTGTCTGCCTCAGGGCAGCTGTCACTATAATAGTAGTTTACCACCATCGAGTGTGGAGTGAATGAATAATGCACGAAACTGTAAAGCGACTTTGAATGTCTGGAAAAGTGCAGCACAAGACTCATGCATTGTTATTGTTATTATAATTATCCAGCTCAAAGTTCAGGGGGTAAAGAGTGCTGAAAATACTCTCAGTAGTTGCAAAGGAGACAAAATGAGTCCATTTGGAGTAGGTTTGGTCATTGGCACTTTAATACATTTTCATTTTGGCCCTGCTGATGTTTGGGCAGCCTTGGTTTAGCATATCTGTTTGTAGCAGTACCCTGTCTCTGTATAGAAATCATACAGCAGCCCTACATGTAAGTAACTAAAGCTATGCGTGACAGAGACAGAGGAGCAGCAGAGGACAGACGGCGGTCATGTGATCGATCGGACTTGGAGTTTGAGCAGGACACAGACTCCAGTCTGTCCCTCATTTCCTCTCAGCACAGAGACACAGAGGTGACTGCATGTTGCAGGGTTTCAGATGACAGCACAACATTCTATAGGCCAATAATATTTCATACAGATGGGAGGGCGGGCAGCTAAAATGAATAATCTTAAACTGCAGGTTTTTGTTGTAATACAGTGACCTCTTATCAATAATAGAAATGATCAGGTTCAACATTTGTGTATTTTTGATGTTTCATGGCAATAACTGGTCAAGAATAGAATCGATACTACAGTATAGATTCTGATACAACAATGATAAGAGAAAACATATAATGACATTTTCAACATTAAATTGTAGTACTTTCTTTTATATTACCATGTGGCCTTATATCTGTGTGATCCCTCAGTCGTCCAGTAGGTTCCATAGTGGTCCATGGGCGTGTACTAGTCTATGTGTCTTATACTTGTTCAGATACAACTCAAGGTCATTCTAAAGCTATTCAGGAAAGGTTCATTTCTGATTGATTGATATCTGATATTACATTTGACAACCCAATTCTAGAATCTGAGTAAATTTGATTAAAATCATTCTCAGTTGTTTTAGTAAAAGACGTTTACTTTTTAATATGTTATTGTTTTGTTTTAGTCAATAATACACTATTCTAGTTGGGTGGTATGATGTTCTGTGATTAAAAAGCAATGCATTTCATTTAAGCAGTTTTAAAAGGAGCATGTAATTCTCTGGTGTAGTGTGCAGTCCACATCCTGCTCGTCTCCATGGAGATGTTCTTGCATTACCTGGAATGTTTCACAGTATAGTTTTAAACGTATCTAGTTTGCATTCAATTCCAGGTGTTTGTACTGCTAACAAAAAAGACAACTGGAAATGTGCATTACTGTTAGCGATGGGACTTTGGGGGATCAGAATCTTTTGCAAACTTACTGCTATTATGATGCCAAATCTGTTTTTGTGCTCAAATCTCTCGTGTCTCCTGCTCTGCTTCGGTGCTGATTCTTGTGTTAATCATTATAGAAATGCAGACAAATTAGAGAGAAACAGATTTTCTTCTTTTAAAAAATGAAATCCGGTTCCAACCATTCACGTTAAGGAACCGTTCAAAAGAACCGACTCGTTCACAAACGTCACATCACTAATTACTCTAAGCAGCTTGTCTTCACGGAGGTAGATGAGTTAAGGCCATTCTACTGAACATTCCAGGCAAAGCAAAAACATGTCAAAGGTGACAAGCTAGTGTCTGTCCCTTCACCAGAAAAGTTACATAATGCACCTTAAATTTGGAGCTTGAATCCCATCTCAATTCATCCTTACTTATTTCTTTAATTTTTACTAGTTGAACAGAACATTTTATCATGTGTAAAGTGTCTGTCCCTTCACCAGAAAAGTTATATAATGAGAACAAAGAGAACAAATATGATCCATTACTTGTATTGTTATTGACCTTTAAACATCTTGAGGACCTCTGCTTTGGAATTTCATGATTTAGACCTTAAAATAATGCCTAATAAAAAATTTTTTTTAAAACTACATTACGTCACAGCCCTTTTATCATGTGTAAAGAACAAATATGATCCATTACTTGTATTGTTATTGACTTTTAAACATCTTGAGGACCTCTACTTTGGAATTTCATGATTTAGAACTTAAAATAATGCCTAATACATTTTTTTTTTTTAAACTACATTACGTCACAGCC
Organism: Periophthalmodon schlosseri; assembly: GCA_000787095.1. Classification (NCBI taxonomy): domain Eukaryota; kingdom Metazoa; phylum Chordata; class Actinopteri; order Gobiiformes; family Gobiidae; genus Periophthalmodon; species Periophthalmodon schlosseri. Next base: position 30,362 of record KN483469.1, on the reverse strand, counting down.
TCAGTGCTTCCTTTACGCTGATCTAGTGCAAGGGGAATTACCATAGCATAAGAATCTGGTGATGATTTATGGACTTAAAAATTTGCAGGGTCTCTATCTATGACATCACAATCCTGGGAAAATTCGAACGGATTGTTTGATGAGGCTCAGAGGCAAAGGACTTTTTACAGAAGATTACTGAAACCAGCGTGAATGAAGCTAAATACAACTCCAAGTCTGTTTTTAATGAGGGAACAATATTCTAACATGATTAAAAGCTCAAAAAGCCCATTTAGCACAATATGTGTTCTTTAAGTTTTAATTAATAGCTTTGTTTGTTTTTATCTGTATTGCTCAAGGACACAAAAACGGTATGAATATGGCATTTGAACTGAAAAAAGTGTGTGGTCTGATTGATAAAGCCTTAGTGCAGTTTGGGTGTCCTTCCAGCAGAACGGAGGTTAATTTGGCCGATAGCACAAATGGGCTCGGCATAGGCCTAATTCAGTGGCCTCCAAATGTTGATTAAAATATTTGCATATGAAAAGATGAGGAGCTCAAAGATGGAGGATAAAAGTGGTCATGTCGGTGTGACCTTTGCAGCTAAAGCGTCTCACATAATTTTTCATGTTAATATGAAAGAGTGATTAATTCAGTTAACCCAAAATGTAAATCTATTGTGTTAGCAACTTCTTTACAAAATGGATACAGAAGATTGACTTGACCTTTATCTATCTCCTTTGAGACATGCAGGTGAAGGTGACGGTGAAAAATCAGATACTAATCAACACTAAAACTAGTATTAAAACTAGATACTCATATGAACAAGTCTTGATGCTAAAAAAAAGTCCCATTCACAGGACAGAAATGAACCTTTCCTGAATAGCTTTAGAATGATCTTGAGCTGTATCAGAACAAAGACGTAAATATAAATAAGACACATAGACTAGTACACGCCCATGGACCACTGTGGAACCTACCTGGACGACTGAGGGATTACACAGATATAAGGCCACATGGTAATAGAAAAGAAAGTACAGTACTACGATTTAATGTTGAAAATTACATTCTATTGTCTAAAACAGTATTTTATTCTCATTGTGGTGTCTGAATCGGTACTCGAGTCTTGAAATCAAATTTGAAATTTTAGTATCACGACCTCTGTTTCTAAGAAAATCCAGTCTTTGAATGGATGCAAAACAGATCAAATACATAAGTTTAATGCTATACTGTGGAACTTTCCAGGCAAGTTAATAACATCTCCATGGAGACAAGAAAGTAACAGACCCCCCTACCAGAAACTAACCTTGGACAGCAAGATGGATTCTCGCGAAATTGGTGAGTTCATTCACACAAGAATCCATCTTGAGACACTCCCGCTGTAAGGTTCACATTTACCTGCAGTGGGCCAATCACAGAGCGGCACTGAGGTTTGTGCCAAAGCCAAAACTGAATTGCCCAAGAGAACCATGACAAACATGGCGACACCGACAGACTTACTTCAGCCTATTTTACTGTCAATACAAACTATTTTGATTGTGAAAAACATGTAGAAGGTAAATGCACTGTGTGTATGAACATGGACAATGTCTGTACTTTTCTCTCAATGTAACAAAAGTTTGATTTTTCAGCTCGTTCTGCTTGTGTTGCTTTGATCAATCAGATTCAAATAATTGGCTGGAACGTTTCGCTTTTTCCCAGTCACTTTCAGTGAGAGTCGTTTCAGATTGATAAATGTGTAGAACTCGATTCAGAGTGCGCCAGGTTAACCAGAAACACGTAACTTAGCTAAATAATGTAATTTTAATTGTAAGACAATACAATAAATATGCATTTTAAATAACATTCCATCTTTAAGGAACTGTATGTAGGCTTTAGATTTGAAATGTCTGATTATAATAACATTTAACATTTGTTTAAAACTGTAAGAGCACAGGCTACATACAGTTCCTTTGACTTCTGTGGTAAGAAGACAGACGTGATTCTTAATTATCAATAAAAAGTTTTTACGTTTTTGTAAAACTCTGAAAAATGAAAGAGGTTAGTGATTCTTGGTATATCTGTGAGTACTGTCCCTGCATGATGTAACAGCAATGCAACTATTCTCTTTCAGGTATAATTAACTGCACACGGCAGACCTCAGAATAGTTGAAGCTTTAACTTTGGAGTGGAAAAATACTTTTGTAAAACATGTAGGTTAACGCTAAAGTACTCATTCATCATACGCCTGGTCCTGGAAAGTGGGTTTGGGAGAATGTGGTCAGTTTGTCTTCCTTCCTTTTTTCAGAATCTATTTGATGACATAAAAGGTGAAGACTGCAAAACCAGAATTATCTTGGAGATTTGAGTAGCTGCAGTCTGAAAAGTCACAAAGTGTAAGTTTGTAACTTTTTGGCCCAAAAAATAAACAAAAATAAAAGCATCTTCTGCCCTTACTGTGAGTGGGCTTGCATCTCCACAAACCTGACCCTTATTTGGCCTGGAAGAGGGCCTCCTCCTGCTTGTTTCTATGAAAATGATGTTCTTACCGCATCTATCTCCATGGAGAATGTTCCGAAGTATGGTTTTAATTTCCATAGAATCATGCAGATGACATGCCACATTCAGGAAGTTTCATACTCCACTGTCAGTTGTATGTTTCTTGAAATACAAACAAATTTAAACAAATACACAGAAACAAGTTTAAAAATCTAGAGCAACAAACTAAATAAATCTAGTGAAAACTACTAAAACAAAATTGCTCTTGTAAACCCCAGGCCTCTTAACTCATGTGGAGTACCTCTGTGCCCTTTGGGAGGCTCGTTTCAATCTTGCTAAAAGGCTGCTATCAATAGACCAGTGACAAGTTGATGAATCTGAAGTGATAAGAAGCCAAATAAGATGGACATGAACTAAGACTTAATTCAACAGGACTTTGTCTGCTCTACTTTTAAAATGTTAAAATAAGAAGGAAGTGCAGCAGTAATTCACTTCTATCGTCTTTTGTCCAAGTTACTGAGGTTCTGTTTTAAAATATTGGAGAATTAGAAATTGCATTTTAGTTGACTATAGACAGATAATGGACAGTACCTGATGTAGGGGGTAGTAGGGGTCACTAAAATTTCAAACTCCATTTTTATACTAAGGAATAGACTCGATACTCGATACCGATTCTGATACCACAATGATAATAAAAAAAACACAAGAGATATGACCTGCCTCTTCCTGCCGCTGTAGTTCTGAATCCATCACTTATGTTCCACAGAGGAGGCTCCAGCTGAGCAAAGGGCCCTGCGTCTTTGAAAGAAAGTTTAACATCATCTTTCATTCTATGAAACATACATATTGAAGAGGACATAGGAGTCAAAAAGTGAAATAGTTTTTATTTTATGTTAATTTTAATTACTTTAAAATGCCAAAACTCCCTTCCATGCCCAAAAGCAAAGTAACAACAGAAAGGTGGACCTGATGAGCTGGCCAAACAGAATAAAAGGATGTGGCACCGGGCCAACCCCATACAGGGCCAAAGAAGCCAGTGCCGACATCACTAACCTAAAACCAAGAAAA
>KN483469.1:0-22935 GCA_000787095.1 Periophthalmodon schlosseri | reverse complement strand
TATTGTGTTTTTTTTTTTTTTTTTTTTTTTTTTTTTATTACAGATGGTAGCTTTAAAATATAAGACAAACAAATAATGATAAGCTTCAGCATTTGTGGACTGTGGATTTTCCGATTGGATATTTCTTGCAAAAAAAACATACATCTCCCATAGAGTCGTATGGGCTCCTTACCTCCATCTGAAATTATGACATCATCAGATTCTACTTTGACTCTCCTCCTGACCAGTAAACCTGTAAAGAGATATTCTGTTTGAACGCGTTTACTGTAATGTCAATAAAATAAATAGGCACAATGGAAATAATCAACTAATGACTAATAAAATGATATTTGGTTGCAGCTCTGTTGCCATGTACAAACTCATAAGATCACAGCCTACTACCACCAGCTCCTCCTGTCTTATCCTCCCCTTATGTTCCACCTGACCAGCTCGGAGTGCTCTCTCTGCACCCTTCAACTGCCACTGCGTCTCTCTCCCATTCTCTCCATCTCCTTCTCTCGCCCTCTACTTCTATCCCTCTACTCCCTCTCCACCTCCTCCCTCTCCACCTCCTCCCTCTCTATCTTTCTCCCCACTTCCTCTCCTACTCCCCCTCTCGTTCTCCCCGTCTCTTTCTCCACCCCCTTCCTTTCCCCTCCTCTCCCTTTTTCTCTCTCCAACTTTTCCTTTCCCTTCCTCTGCCTCTCTGTCCATTTCCACCCCCTCTCTTCCCCGCTCCTCTTTCACCCCCTCTTTGTCCCTGTCTCTCTTCACGTCTCTCTCCCTGTCCCTTTCCACCTCCTTCATCTCTCTCTCTCTCCCTCTCTGTCCCTTTCCACCCCTTCTCTCCCCTTCTCTTCCCCATCTCTCACTTTCTCCCCCTCCCCCTCTCCCTGTCTCTCCCCCCTTTCTCTCTCCTGTAGTTTTTTCACAGTTTGACTTTTCATATTCTGTGTGCCTATTGGAAATTGTCCTCCTCCCTCTCTGTTTCTTTCTCTTTGTCTCTTTCCACCCCTTCTCTCCCCCCTTTCTCTCCCTATCTCACTCCCTCTCCCTTTCCACCCCCTCTCTCCCCCCTCCTTTTCCCCCCCCCGTCTCTCTCCCTCTTCCTTTCCACCTCCTCCCTCTCTCTCCTCTTCTCTCTTTCTTTCCACCTCCTCCCTCTCTGTTTCTTTCTCTTTGTCCCTTTCCACCCCTTCTCTCCCCCCTTTCTCTCCCTATCTCACTCCCTCTCCCTTTCCCCCCCCCCGTCTCTCTCCCTCTTCCTTTCCACCTCCTCCCTCTCTCTCTTCCCCCTTTCCTTTTCCACCTCCTCCCTCTCTCTCCCTTTCTCTCTTTGTCCCTATCCACCCCTTCTCTTCCCCTCTCCTCCCCCTTTCCTTTTCCACCACCCCCTCTCCCTCTCTCACTTTCTCCTCTCTCCCTCCCTCTCCCTTTCCTCCTCCTTACTCTCTCTCTGTCCCTTTCCACCCCCCCCGTCTCTCTCCCTCTCCCATATCCAGCTTCTCCCAAAGGACCCCACCACTTTTGTGTCCGCCGCTAGACGCGCTCTATTCTAGTTCTCATATCATCTACACGTCTCTTCCATCTCTCCATGTTTTCAAACCCAAAAACCCTCTCTACAAGTCCTGTCATTTGAACCAAAAGATTATTTAAAAAAGCTAGAAAATCGCCTGTGATCATGCCTCGTCATTTGATTCGCCTCTGTTCCAGCGTTGCCAGATAAAAAGCAAGCCTCTTCTAAGGTGTTTCGTGCAGGCATTATGAAACCGTTGCCATGGATACCCAGTCTGCTCGGCGCTTGCACATCGAAGCAGCGGGATCGGAAATGACAGATGCAATATTTTTTGTCTTTTCCTGTGTGTGTGTGGTTTTTTTTGTTTGGTTTTTTTTTCCAGCACAATGGGATGGAGAAATGTCAAAGATCAAGACCCTAAAAATAGTTTAACCAGCTGACGGCTAAAATGGGAGAGAGGGGGAGTGGTAGTCTCGTGTGTGGTTGCAAGCTGAAGTGGGTTGGCCTGTTGTGCGGTATAAGACCGTTTTCTACAGAGGTTTAGTTTGAGGTTATTTTTAATAGAGGCAGGGGCAGTGTACAGTATATATACCTCTATAATACCAATTTTTAGCTGTAGTCTCTGGGCAGTGTGACACAACAGACTATTATAAATTAACTGCAATAAAAATGTAATAAAAAAAAATCATACATTGGCCTGGAAACACCTTGGGGTCCCACTGGAGGAGCTGGAGGAAGCGTCTGGGGTGGGGGAGGCCAGGGAGTCTCTGCTTAGACTGCTGCCTCCGCGACCCGGCCCTGGATGAGCGGAAGAAAATGGATGGATACATTCCTTCCTACTGCATAAAAACGCGATTCACATCCATTAAAGCCCCACCGTGTAACCTTTTAGCCAAAAAATAGCTGAATATAAAATCATGCACCCTTACTGTGAGCGGGCTTGCATCTTCACAAACCTGGCTCTGATTCGGCTGGGAGGAGGCTTGTTTACGTGGAAATGTTGTTCCTTCAGCTATAATCTTCCACCGAATGTCATAAAACTTACCTATTTCCATAGAGAATGTTTCGAACTATGGTTTTAACTTTCTGTTTCCATGGAATCATGCAGATACTTAATAAAAAAAAGATATATTGGTAACAATTAGGCATGGGATGATACTGAAATGGCTAAAATACAGTAATTGCGATTAACGATTATATCAGGATAATGAATAAAGTTGCTGACAGTTTAAAAATGTTATGTATAATTATAATTTTAATATTATGAATAGGTTCCATATTTAAACAGGTGTTGTAGTATTGCACTTTGTTATAACTGACAACAACAGTGGTCTAGAAGAGAACATCATGGAGTAGTAGTTTTCTTTTTTCTGCATATTCTGGTGAGATAATGCAGATTATCTCTGGTTATGAAATGTCTCACGAAAGATTACTGTCTCCCCTTTTTATCACGATAAACAATATTATTGTTTATTGTCCCATCCTTAGTAGCAATAGAATAAAACCGCACTTCAAGTCAATTCAGAAACTGTTTCAAAGACCTTTGAAAAGAGCTTTGAAAAGAGTCTTCATTATTGTGCGTTCTTGCTGTAATCGGGGTCGCCTCCCCACAGATCTGACCTGTAACTTGGTCTAGTGGCTTGCTTGTCTTTACGCAGATTGTTAAGTTTAATGTCATACTGCAGAACATTCAAAGCAAAGCAATAACATCCCTAATGGAGACAAGCAGGAGATGGACCCTTCACCAGAAAAGTTTCATATTAGCCTTTAAAGAGGCCTATGCAGCTATAATCTATGACACCCATGAATCATTATGTTATCATTTGCACATTTTAAATTGCAATATTCATCTAAAGCAACTTAATAAAAGAAACAAATCCGCTGACTTCTGCGGCGCCCAATGGGAGCTGACATCGCCGTAAATGTCATCACAATGAAGAGTCGGCCCCTCAGATGGATAGCTGCACGTTGCGCTAGCGAGCGGTGGATTTTATTTTCGTTTGTACCAAAATGACAACGCAGCACTGCCGAATCCCCTGTGTGTCACCGATTAAGAAAATAAAATTGCCACAGAGAGCAGTGGCTGTGTACCGGTGGCGGTGAAAGCGAGGATTGATCGGCAAAATGGCATCTTGAAAATAAGCGACTAAAGATTGCTCAAATATGCACGAAACACTCCAAATACAACTATAACATGGTTAAAAGCTCCAAAAAGTTGATTTGACATAATAGGTCTGCTTTAACAGCTGAGTGCCGTCACCTGATTTCGATATGAGGAGGTGGTAGACTACAGTTTTCTTGTCGGCGCATGGTACATTATGTGGCGTCCCATTTGGTCGTAGTTGTTTCCTCCCTGAAGAGATGACCTATATTATCGAGGATGGGAGATCAAAGACCGCGTTTCTTACTGTTTTTTCACTCTGATCCCAAGAAGCCTGCATCGTACAAACCCTGAGAATTATGGATGATTATGCAACTTGTCATGCTGTGTGGCAGAAAAAGGCCAGAAATAAACAGCTAAACAGTCTAAAACATCAGCCCCTTTTGTTGTTACCGTCTTCAGAAATCCTGATCCTGCAGTTTGGAGTTGTGGGTTGTTGAAAAATGCACACTCCACTCTGGCTTTCATCTTATTAGAGTAGAGCATGCAGAGAAATTAGCAGAGTGGATGCACTAGTTTTTATTTTCTTCTACAAACTTTAAAGAAGTTGACGTATCTGGGGCTAGCCATGATCTGCAAAGGCGCTTTGTGACTTTTCTGGTGGAAGGTATGAGACGTTATTGATTGCTTTGAACTTGCATTCGCTCAATTAAATAGTATTTTTATTACTCAAAAATATATTGAATAACATCAGAGGTGTGTAGAGTAGCCAAAAATTGTAGAGAGTAATGTTATTTTAAAATAATAACACTCAAGTAGAAGTACAAAGCAGTGGCCCAAGAAATTACTCAAGTAAGAGTAAAAAAGTATTTAGGAAAACTGCTACTCAAGTAAGAGTAACTTAAAGAGTAACTGTCGGGGCATAACATCTGATTCATAATTTAAAGTTAATATAATTAGAAGGACAAAACATTAATGCACAAAGTCTGGTATTTTAAAAGAATGGACACAAAAATGAGGCAAACTAAATCACATCTGAAGGATAGATGGCAGAAACACAAATGTTCAAGTCATTTCATATTGCCAGCATAAAGCTTTTGTCACTTGTAGACTTACAGTACTTACAGTAAGAGTACTATTACTTCAATAAAAATATTACTCAAGTATGCTGCTAGGAAAAAAAACAACTTCTTTAAAAAGATACTCAAGTAAATGTAACTTAGTGCTACCCACCTCTGAATAAAATGCATACTTACTGTGAGTGGTTGTGCCTCTCCACAGATCTGACCTGACAGCCAAATACTGTGGAACATTGTAGGCAAAATAATCACATCTCCATGGAAACAAGCAGATGACGGACCCTCCATCAGAAAAGATACCTGCCTTTAAGCAAAGTTTGGGGAAGGAAAAAAAACTGCTTTCCTATAAAAACAGCACAATGCGAAGGGTCCCCCCACCTGTCTCCATGGAGATGTTATTGCTTTGCCAGAAATGTACCACAGTGTGGCATTAAGTATATATATCTTCACGGTAACAGCCAAGCCAAGTTACACGTCAAATCTGTGAAGAGGCAAACCAGTTAAAAGTTACAATGAGAAGCTGTAATTGAATAAAAAATATTAGCGAGATAGATACGTTTAGTGCTGCATTGTGGAACATTTCATTGACACCTGCGTGGAGACAAGCAGAGCCCCCGCTGGAAAAGTTTCACAGTACAACTTTATGAACAAACTTTTCTAACATTCATTTTTTCCATAACTGGGTCTGTGTTATATTAGCACCAAACAGGAGCCCTATATTTTTGCTCTGTATTCCCATTAGTGTTCCCCCATGAAGATATGTGAGGCTAAAGCTAACCTCGGGCCCATTCATCAGGCTAGAGAAGTAAAACCAGGTCGATGTTTGAGAGCCCACCTGCTGCTCTGTAATCCCGCTTGGTTCCAGATTTACCCCTTTGCCTTTTTACCAGCATCTATTTTGGCACTACCAGGCTTCCGTCTTTGCTCCGGTCGATGTCATAGACGTATTGGCCGCCGAAAAATAGCGCCGGGACGATCGGCCATTGCACATAATTCTCCATGACCTGTATCAGTCGCTATTGTCACGCGTCTAATTAGCAACAAGTTTCAAATGGGGTTCGGCTGTAATAGTCATTTATCACCACAGTCACTATAAGTCCCTGTTGCACACCAGTCCTGACAATGGAGGTGCAATGCATGATGGGAAGGTAGGAAAGCTTTGATTTATGGAAGGGGTCCCCTCTTCTGTGGTTAACATGGTCACAGATGATGAGAGCTAGTGTAATGTAGGGCTGCATGATGAGGAAAACATTTATGATCAAAAACGCAATATTTAGCAGTTATGTTGAAAGTTACAGATGTGTTGATACTGGTTACTTCGATCAAAACCTAAATTAGTTACAATAACAATAAACCAAGTGTAAATCAAGACCAAAATAAGCCTAAATTAGAGCTGTGTGAGTCCTGACCAGGTTTAAGTAAGGATTAAACACCAAACACCACGATGCGCATGACTCCTCGTTGGTTAAACTGCTTATACCATAGTCCCACAAAAATAGTTCACTTTTAAATCTGACAACCTTTTGGCTGTCCAAGGATGTTCAAGGCATGAGGTTATTTCTGTTGTAGTTGAAGCTAGTCCCTCCTAACAGTAGTTCATTTGTTTACCCATTGCTATGGTGACGCTCACAGTGTAGTGATATATAACAGGGTTTAACTGTCGAACTTCCTGTGCAGTTAAGAAAAAATAATGCATAGCAGCTAGCATTAGAATTCTCACTGACCGTGGTATAAAGGTAACAATAATGAACTTTTATCACTTGTTCAATAGGAAAATTGCTCAAACATCTTGTTTATTTTTGTTTTCCACAATCAAGTTTTGGTTGAGTTTGTATAAGTTCTTTGTCGTGGTTACTTGTGTCCAGATACATGATTTTGTCTGTCTGTGGTGAAAGATTTCTGATGGTAGGAAAAATCTTGAGTCGTGGCTCGAAAATCGTGGGTTGTAGGTCCCAGAGTGAGACCGGGACAAAGATCAAACTTGGAACCGTTGTACAAAGAAAGACGAGCTGCCACTGATATCAAGCGTGTCTGATATTTTGGAGTCATGGCCGCAGACAGAGCCCTCCTCTCACTGCGTCTGCCATCAATCTTTGTCAACTATGTGATCAACAGTAAACACACTCCTCGAAATAACAGCAGAAGAACTCAGCCGTGAACGGGACCATCTTTCCCCGTTTCCCTTTCATTTACTGACCTTTACCAATGCAACAACACCCCAAGGCGCACTCACGCTTCACAGCAAGAAGGTTCCAGGTTTGCATGTTTCTCCCCGAGTCTGGGTGGGTTTTCTCCGTTTTCCCCATCAACCCAAAACATGCACATTAGGTAATATCTTCCACCTAAGACAGTCCTGACCAAGCCTAGCATCAAGATCTGGAGATGGGTCCCAGGGTGCTGCACTGCGGTGCTCACTGCTCCTGAAGAAAGGCCCCAGCGGCATTGAAGGATGGGTCAAATGCAGAGGACAAATTTCCTTATTGGGACATTAAAGTGTACATTACCTTACCTAGAATGTAGCACTAGCTCGTACAATTACAGAGACGTTACCACATGGAGCCTGATATTCGCTCTGACAAACTTTGGCCTAGTGATGTGACGTTCTTGAAAGAGTCAGCTCTTTTGAACGGTTCCTTAACGTGAATGGTTGGAACCGGATCTCATTTTTTAAAAGAACCAAATCTTTTTCTTTCTCATTTTTATGCATTTTTACACAGACTAACGCTAAACCAACACAAGAATCAGTACAGAACATAGACTGTATATAGACTTTATACTATATATGGTACAGAAGCAGAGCAGGCGACACGAGGGAACGGATCCCATAAAAGAGCCAAAATCATCATACTCTGACATCCAACAATCTTATAGGGAAAAAAAATCATGCAGTGGACCCCCAGCTTTAGTCCTGGCTTCACACGTCGTGCTAATTCCGTCGCTTTGACAGTGGGCTGCAATTTGTGAAGAGAATGTGATTTATGGAAGCAGTCCTCATTTCTGCTGTTAACATGTTCCATAACAAGCCCCATTACATAAGTACATCCAACAGCACTATACATAACTAATAATTATTCTCTTCTGGCCCTGTTTTGGTGCATTGAGTCCACCTGTATGCATGTTCCTTTTGTGTCTGTTGCACAAATACCAGGTCCCAGAGGAGCGAGGGAATCCTGGACTATCTCCGAAACTACAGCAGGTGAGCGATGGACTTTATTTTTAACAAAGTAGCGTGGAAATGCCCTATTTTACTATGTACCCAGATAGAATGAGGATGAGGAGGGAGTGCTAAAAGTAGTTCCATCTGGTCTGGTTCAAACTTTCACCACTGCGAACATGTTAGGAGTATTGATAAACTAGTACATTATTAAATATGGTGTGTATGAGCATGCTGTAACATCTTTGACCTCTTGCAAGTCCTGCAGAAGTCTGAGGTTCAGTTCTGTACGGCCTGGATACGTGAATAAAATCTTAGGCGGGGCATCTGAGGCAGTAACCCATGTCACATCAAAAATATACAAAACTACTAGTGTCAAGTGGCATTTTGGTAGGCTGTTGGTGGTAAATTAATCACTTAGACCTCCAGCAAACTATCCATGGGTGTCAGACTGATGAAACAATAGGGCTGTTGCCATAGCAGTTTAAAAACATAAAGTAATATCTTTTGAATGGTGAAAAGTCCTCAAAATGTTGTGTCCATAATGGAAAGCTTAAACCCATATAGGGGCCAATAGCAGATAAGATTAAATCGCTCAAAGGTTATTTCTGTCCCCTTTTTCATGACATTGGCTGTGTCTTTTGTCATCTTCACTTTGCCTGAAATAGTTGATTGGATTGACAGCTACAATGACCAATCATTATCTAGAATCTGATTACCTGTATAGAGCACCTCTCTTTCTTTCTTTTTCTCTCTCTCCCTCTCCTTCTTTCTCTCCCTCTCTCTTCTCTAAATAGCCTCACATCGATAGTGGATCCTGTAACTGTTTTCCTTGATTGACTTGAAACTATTTGGGATTAGGCCTATGTTGTACTGTATCCCAATTGATTGGCCATTAACTTAAAACAGGGTGGATAGAGTGTCCTAGAATAAGTCAACACATTAAAGGCTATAGCCCGCGGTTCTGGTGTTTCACAGATGAAAAAATACATTGAATTTAATTTCAATGCTCAATGGAGTTCCTGTGTGAGGCACACAGTGGCAGAGTGGTTAGTTCTCTGAACCATCTGATTATGTGTTCAATCTCCATGGGGCTTGACCTAATTTCTCTGTATGGGGTCTCCACGTCCTCCCACATCATCACAATGAAAACTCTGGCATCTTCACAATTGGTGCCAAGTAAATTGGCTGGTTGTGACACTAAATACTTGTATATGTAATTATCCTAAAGATATCCAAGATTAGGTCAGAAATATTAAGTGGTTGTAGAACTATTCTTTGTTTTGTTTTGTTTTTTTAAATGAAAGAAGTCAATCTAACTCCCACAGACAAAAATAACTGCTTCCCTTTTGGCGTTTTATTTCAAGGGGCTCACATATCATATTGATTTGGTAATAGTATTTTTTCAACTCTCTATCTGTCTGTACTCTAGAGGCCTTGAACCAGCACAAACAGCACCCAGGCTGCGGATTTATATCCACTATGTAAGTTATTGCTTTGTCTGAAATGTTCCACGGTATTGTATTTAAATTCCTCAGGGAAATGCATGGTCTGTCAGTATCAAAACAAATATCGTTGCTTACAAGGAAAAAACTAAAGAAAAAAATATCACGGGGGCTGAAAAAGATTGTGGATTTCTGTGGAATTAATGGGCACAGCACTAAACTCTGTTAATCTGAGATGAGAGAAATGTCATTTTGTTTGTAAATGATAGGTGACCAATGAGCTCCTTCGTTTCAGATGCCAAGCTCAGGTCTACAAGGCTGCAAAAGGGTGCATTGCAACATTAGTCAAAAATATTTGCACCCTCATTTCAGGCGCCTAAAATAATATCACTTACTGGAAGCGTATTATGTTTGCACCCCTTTGAAACTCAAATGCAGTTTGGTCTGCACCCGGGCTCTTCAGATGTGTCGCTGAAAAAAAACTAATCTTATTGCATGTTTGGTTTTAGCTTGAGATGGAGGGCGTGGGGACCAGACTGATATCCCTCTGTATAAAAAATACATTGAGATATCATCCTGGATTTGGATCACATAAAACTGAAGAATACTTTTATAGTGAGTAATGTTAAATTTGTATATAAATAACATTGAAGTCCTTGAGGCAACTTCAGTGCTTTGCTGGTGCCCTCCCGATGTCCTCCTCTAAACAGCCTCTGAATCTGTATAACTGCATTCACATGGAGCTTTTATGTCCCCATCTGCCCAGCCCTGCTACTTCTACTACTGCTGTGTCTGAATGCAATAATGATGAGGAAGTCCATATCCAACCGAGACAAGCACTACCATCCCACACCCCCAATTATCCAGCAGCAAGTGGCTTAGGAAAACCATAATGAAGGCATAGAGCATGTGATGTGTGCTTCAGATGTATCTCAGGGTGGGGATGTTACTGACAGAGAAGATTGGACAAGTAGCGATCACTGGAAGCAAAAGATCTAAAGCTTTCCCGATAAGAAAGACAGTAAGACTCCATATAGTAGTACAATTACTTATACACTACAAATAGTAAAAGTGGGAACAGTGGTTTGCATTCACGAGTGTCAGCATGGACTATCAAGATTTCATTTCATCATCCATCAATGACTATCTTATATAAAGGGCAAAGTATGTAATAGAAAATGCATGTCTGAATATATGTGGCGTTATAGGGTGTCCACAAGGGTGTGTTTTAGCTCCATTAATGTTTCATCTATAAAAGCTGTCAAGGTTCGGGTGGTTTTCCGCCAATTATAGAAATATATGAATATATGTCTACAGACTAGGGGAGATATGCTGGCAGCTTTGGGTCAGTAGAACTAAAAGGGAAAAAAAATGTGAACAATTTAAAATAGTCCTTCAAAAATGTAAAGACAACATTACGCAGTATGGAGATGTTACTGACAGAGATAGTTGGACAAGAAGCAAGCGCTGGAAGCAAAAGATCTAAAGCTTTGCCCATAAGAAAGACAGTAAGACAGACTCCATGCATAGTAGTACAATTACTTATACTGTATACATATAATAGAAGTGGGAATTGTGGATTGCATTTATCACTACCACCATGGACTATCAAGATTTCATTTCATCATCCATCAATGACTATTTTTTATATAAAGGGCAATGTATGTGATGGAAAATACATGTCTGAATATATGTGGTGCTGAGACTGGAGAGAATATTGCTGCTTTATATTACATATGGTCATCCCAGCAGAATCTGACCTTACCTCATAAAAGCAGTACACTCTGAGGCTGTAATAAGCGCTGCAGGAGCTCCACAGGGGACATGTCCATGACTTTGAATTGACTCCTGCTTATGGAGGATTCATATATCAAGAATCATTAGTACAGGAATCAGTAGGACAGGAATAAAACACTGCCGTTATACCTGTAATCCTGTTTGTCCCACTTCAATAACAGTTAAACCTGTTTATCCGTATACTTCAATTTAAAGTGGAACTTACACTACATCAACTTTTTTGGCTACTAAACTGCATACATGATTTTAATAGGATTATCTACTCTTCCTAGTCCTTCTTGGTAATTTTAGTGCAAACTAGGTAAATTTGCAGCTTTCTGTTCAAAAACATTTCAAAACTGAGTGTGTGCTGCCTCCAGTGGCCATTACAATTACAAGTTCTACGTGACATCACACAGGACTGCCCTGATTACAGCCAGGTGTTTCTGATTACAAACACCTGGCTGCAGGGGCGGAGTTTGAAGCACGGATACCTCTTAGACCAATCACACTGTTCTTTATAGCCCCAGACCCCACCCCACCTCCCCCTCACTCTGTTCTTTAGTCGTCCAGGTACTGCCCAGTTTAACAGCTCTATTTAAATGTGGTTGTGGGAGGAGTTTAGGTGTTTAGTCCCACTTTAAATGTACTGTATGTGTTGAAATAGCTAACACCTCATCATCATACATTTCATACTAAGGGCCGTCATCCATTGTATTGAATCTTGTTCTTTACGTTACTTTACGTGTATATAGAATTTGTATTTAAAATTCCATAAATATGACCTATCTGTCTCCCCAGAAATGAGGTGTTCAAATCAAATATTGCTCAAGATAATTACCCAATAAAAAGCAGAAAAGCCTCACATGAGTCTTATTTGAATTGCCAATTCTAATGCTGAAATCCAGTTGGAAAGAAACCTAAACCCAAGCGCCAATCATTAATCAGTGTTAGTGCAGCCTCTGCTTCTTCAAATCACCAAGCTCAGTGCCTTGCAACCCCCACTATTGGAACCACTGCTCTATCCACAGGTTAAGGCACTGGCAACTCATGTTCAGTAGTGATTGTAGTACTTTTTGAAACCAGTGAGGGCAGGCAACATACACTACCTTTTAAATATAATGTGCAGTTGGCAAACAAACATCTCTCTTTTACACTGATAAACCAAGATTAGTTTGATCAAACAGCAACATAGGAGGGTAGTTACGTTTACTTGAGTAATTTTTTTTTAAGAAATTGTCCTTTTCAGAGTACTTTTCTAGCTGCATACGTTTACTCCTACTTGAGCAATATTTTTACTGAAGTTACAGTACTCTTACTTGAGTAAAAATTGCGGTTCCTCTTCCCACTGTGAGTAAGTCTACAAGTGACAAAAGCTTGATGTGGACAATATTAAATTATGTGAATATTTGTGTTTTTTGCACCGCTCCTTCAAATATAATGTAGTTTTTCTAATTTTTGTTGTCTGTCCTTTGGAAATGCCAGATTTTGTGCCATATTGAATGTTTTGTCCTCCAAAATTACATTATAAATCAGATGTTGCGACAGTTACCCTTTAAGTTACTCTTACTTGAGTAATAGTTTTCAAATACGTTTTTACTCTTACTTGAGTAATTTCTTGGACCACTACTTTATACTTAATACTTGAGTAATATTATTTTGAAGTAACGTTGAGAACGATTTTTGGCTACTCTACCCACCAACCAGGTTCAGTTGTGATTGTAGTACTTTTTTAAACGAGTAAGAGCACAGGCAACACACCCTACCTTCAGTTCTGTCTTTCTTTATAATCTATTTTTTATACTGGTAAAACTAGATTAGATTAGTTTGATCAAATAGCGGTTTCGTGAAAAGTGTACTCATCAGTTCGATTTTAAAACACTGCTTTTGGCCACACTTGCACATTTAAAGTCTAGAACAAAACTATTGAATTGCGCTACATTTAGTGTGGATTCCAGGACTGTGTGAAATGCCTGTAGTCTATTTTGGCTTGTACAGCAGCATATATCTGAGCTGTTCTGTAGAGCACATCCTCACGGGACGCCCTGGCTGTGTGCGGGACCATCTATTCTCGATAAGCACCTCCAAACGGGAAAGGGTCAGATCTGATACCGGCTTGGAAGACCAATGTGGAGAATTCACATCATTAATCTAAGAGTAAACCAGGGATAATATGGAACAAAAGCAGGACTAATAGCACTGAAACCAGGACTAAACCAGGACTAATACTAAAACGAAATAAAACTTGCACTGAACAAGGACCAAATCAAACTTAAGTTGGTTTTAGAACTAAACCAGGACTAACCCAAGTCTAATCTATTAGACTACAAGTACTATACTCATATACAACTTAACCAGGACTGAACTAACTAAAGGACTAGGGTGAAACCAGGACTCAAACTAGACCTAGGATTACCCAAGGGCTAAATCAGGACTAAACTGCACTAAACCATGTTGTATATCAAGACTGTCTGAGATTTAAAAAGGACCAAACCAAGTCGAAACTTTCTAAACTGGAACACATTTCAAATCTTTTGATGTCACCTATACTCCATTTTGAAAACCACTGGTAGGATATAGAATCTGATCAGCCCTAAATAGTATTGAGTAGCCTCCTAATTGTTGTGGAAATAATTCAAGTAGCTTCAGAGTTGTACAGATTATGTTATCTATAGAAGTTAATGTGCCATAGTTTCGAGTCTTTGAGACAAGAACACTCAACTTTGACCTTACCTTTCCAGCCAGAGCCACACTCTTTGACAAAACTTTACAAAGACGAGTGGGTCTGGTCGTGTGGAATTGTATCCTGTCTCCCCAATTTGAGTGTGCGTGATTGACAGGCTGATTAACCAATCAGAGAACTGCACGCTCCGCTCGTGTCAAAATGTGGCAGCTTACACGTAAAAATGGGAGGAAAAAACAACACAGGACCAAGAACCAGCACAGAGTTCTGCAGAATCAACAAGCAAAGCACTAAACTGTTATGTATCTCAGGTAAAAGAATTTATATATTTTGTTCTGAATGATACGCGACTTTTCGAGAGGAATTCCGGAGTCTTCCGCGTTTGAGAAACACGTGATGTGGTTGTTGAGCGGCTGTGGTTGGACCGTTCCAAATTAAGACGGAGATTTTTCACAGAACGTAGAAGGGACTGGCTGCTCAGGCAACCAGTGACCATTCAAATCTGCCTATGCTTCCATTGTGTGTATTTAACTATTATGGCGCAGGCGTTGGATACGCAAAAAGAAACTGCTGAATTGTAGGTGTCGTTGGTACTGTAATGCAACGGAAAAAGCATAGGATTATTCACAAGATGCCACAATGTGTTTTTAACTAAGCGTGACACAGATGATTCAGTGGCATGGGAATAAATGTAATTATTGAACGTGCCGGAGCGGTGGAGACTCAACACAATGAAGGCTAACTACAGCTCCACACTTTATTCATTTTAGCCGCAGCTTTTGTGCGCAAAATGTCCACCCCATTCATCACTCTGTAGGTGCAGATAATTACCTGGGGAAATCCAGATAATACGAGATTAACTACGCGCAAGGAAGTCATTTGGGGGAGGGCAGGAGTCAGTAGAAGTCGTAGAAATGCTCGTGGGGTGGGGTGTAAAGGTGGGGTGTCCTGGGACAGACTGGCAGACATGTGACCACCACCAATCTCATTAGAAAAGTATACTACAGCAACTGCAACTTTATATATAATCCACTTTGTAAACAGCCAGGTTGAACAAAGTGCTGCAATATTAAAACACTCTACAAGCAAATAAGCATGTCAACATCTCTAACTGGGTCAAAATAAGGATGTAGAAGCTCAGAGGTACAGCGGGGCAGCACCATTCAAGCAAATAAAAGCTGTTTAAAATAAAGTTCATGGACAGCTACTATATGAATACAAACTGGTTGAAGTTATGAAGGAATATATAGATATTGTTCACAAACTCACGGGAATCCATCTTGGCATGCTCCCACTGTTATGATTGCCTGGGCCACTAGTGGTTCAGACCAATCACATTACAGCATAGTGGTTTGGGCGGAGCCAAAAGTGAAGCGCCAAAATGAACCAAAATAAACATGGCAATGGCGCCTATATTTGCAGTAATATGCACTTTTAAACATGCAAAAATGTCTCTGCTTTTCTCTCTGGATCTAACAAATGTATTGTATTTATTGCGTGCATTCACAAACTGAATCTTATTTTCAGATTGTTAAGTGCTCAATTTCTTTTAATCCATCTTCATTTGTTACAACCTGGAATCGACTGGGAACTCGTCGATTCTTTGGACGACTGGTCAGTACAGCTTCAGGCAGTCCTGCTTTTTCTGAACTAGTGCCTACGAAAAAACACGATTCAGCAATAACCTGATTACTTCACAATGGGCCCACATGGCGTGAAGACGAATGGATTTCTAATGTCACTTAATGCGCTGAGTTTATTAAGCGGAACAGGTGCCGGCCCAGAGCGCATTAGCCACTGTCAACACAAATCAATGAGAGGAGAGCAGCCCGAGACCTGACCTGGTTTCGTCTCAAAGGGAGAGCGGAGAGAAGTTGAGTTCCACTGGGAGGAACCAACATTTGTGGATCAGAGGTTTGGATATTTCTGGCAAAAACAGCGAATCTCCCATAAGTTATATAGACCTCTGCCCTCCATCTGCGATTATAACATCATCAAATTCTAGAAACCTATCACTTGTTGTTAGTGTTGTCTGCTAAAATAGGGATGCACAGATCTGGCATTTTCGGTTTCGATACCGTTATCAATACTTTGGCTTTTGGTATCTGTCTATACCTGATATTAACCGATACTAGCCTAGGAACTGAAAAAGGCATTTTATTTCCATTAAAACACAGTTAACTTAGAACAAAATTGATCCAGTTGTGTTATTTATCCTGCAAGTATCTGTTGAACAGCTTTAAAAACTAACTGAAAAACTGTTGGTGTTAATGCTAGCTAGCTTATGACTGTAATTTTATTTGCGAGGGACTTGTTTGCAGCACAAATTCAGCTCACCTATTGTGTTCCAACTATATTGTAGTTCCAACTAAACCAGCTCTTTCTGGTCAGATTGTGTTAAAACAAAGATCAGATTAAAGTCTAACAAGCTTCAGACAGAGCAGTGCCTACACTTAGCATCACACCCCCAGGGAATGTTGATGACATCAGTTGCAAAGTATCAATAACATTTCAAACACAAAAATCAATACAATTAAATACTAACAAGATTATAAGATTATTAAAAAAAGAGATTATTAAAAGTAAGACATGCATGTAATTTAATTGGTTAAATTGATTTGAAGTGTAGAGCCCCATTCTCATCATCTTTGGTACAAACTGCTTAAATTGCTTTGAGGCACCCTTAAGTATTTATCTAAATTAAATCTCTATTACACTGCAGGAGCTGGAGTCGTAAATGTACAAACATTACTCAGTTTATCTCAATTCATCGAACTCTTTTTTTTATGTTGTAAAAGATTTGATACATTTCATTGTGCAATAAATTCATTAGTGGTTTTCCATTTGTCTATAATGTGGCAGATCAGGTTAAAGGTCCATACTTTTTGGGTGGAATGTTCTACGGAATGGCATTTAAAGCCCCAGTATGTAACTTTTTGCCGAAAAAAAAAAAAAAAAAGATTCATTATGGGTGTGTTTATTTTACTGAAAAATACAGAAAATCACTCTGGCTTGCATCTCCACAAACCAGACTATTATTTGGCTTGGAGGAGCGCCTCCTCCTGTTCGTTTCCATGGAAATGTTGTTCCATTGGCTATAATATTCCACGATATGGCGTAAAACACATCTATCTCCATGGAGAATGTTCTGAAGGTTTTAACTCTCTACTTCCATGGAATCATGCAGTCATCATGTTGACTTTCCACCCCAGAAATGTACCTACTATCACGTTAGCTTATCTTTTTCCATGGAGACAAACAGGTGATGTATCAGGGAAATCAATTCAGAAGACGGGTATTTTTGAGTAAATAAAAACACTCTTGCATTATTGAATAAAATGCTTATGTTTAATGCCACTGTGGAACATTTTAGGCAAATCAATTTCATACCCTGGAAGACCATTAGGTCCACCAGAAAAGTGACTTTGTTTACCTAAGGCAGACTTAAATTATAAATGGAACTGTGCCCTCCGTGTCTCACTCTTTCTTCAGTGCCATAGGGCTCCACCTGTCCAGAGCAGTGTGAGACCACCAGTGCCACGCCAGGGGACCCAACTCAACATTCATGATCTTTACCAGGAGGGAGGAATACCTTGAGTATTTTAAGGTATAGAGGTGAGGTAAACATGCAAACTCTGCACAGAATTGGCCCAAACAAACTGGAAATTGAACCGGGGACCTTCTGGCTATCACTTCAGTTGTATATGTACATATGTAGTGGTATTTCATACTAAACCTCATGCGAATCAATAAAAGGCAGGCCACAGTTGACTGAACCACAAGACCTTTATCAGAACCTTAACATTGTCCGGCTCTGTGTGCTATTGATTAAGCCCAAGAGCAATGGGAGATCACAGCGAGGCCAGTGGAGCACTCACTACCTCCAGAGTCATTGCAATTTATCATAATGCTTTTGTCTGGCAAATCCAGATATATTTTTTATACGGATGGATATCACTCTGGTCACCACAGCCTCTGTCATGTCTTGAGTCCGACCAAACACGATCGTGCAATCAGCTTTGTTTGTTTTTTTGAGTGATGCATGTGAAACAATGGAGCTCATTGGTCACCTATGATTTACAAACAAAATGACATTTCTCTCACCTTAGATTAACAGAGTTTAGTTTTCACAAAATGACATTTCTCTCACCTTAGATTAACAGAGTTTAGTGTTTCACTCATTGATCCTGCAGAAATCCATAATGTTTTTCAGCCCCTTATCCCTTATGGCGGACCATGCCCCTGATTGGATAATCCACCTGCCAATCACGCCCATCTGAAAACAGGGAGATTCACCGGTGACCAGACTCACATCTTCATAAAAGTATTAAAGAACTGTGTATTTTGGATCCCAGGCACAAAACAGCTCATTTTAAAGCTCTATCATTTAGTAAAGGCTCTATCTGATTTGGAGTCTTAAAAACATGAAAACAACTAGTTCATTTTATACAGTTTGCAGCGGCCCAAAGTTATTCCTCACTTACCTTACGCACTCCAAGTGTCTTAATTATTCACCATGTGATTAGTACGGAGTTTAGCTAACAAGAACTAGCATGCTGACGTGCACTTCCTGATTATCGGACAATAAGTTTAGTGCAATTCTAGTATCGGCACTTGTTTATTAAGGCCAAGATAATGCAACAACAAAATTGGTGTCTGTTTTATAAATTACAATACCTTAATATGCAAATGTGTGTAATTAAGACATATTGCTGTAGTAGTGAATTCGATAACACAAGAGGAAACTTTTTAATGAGTTGCGTCTCTTGGTCCATAACCTTCAGAAGTGAAAATCAATGTGTGTGTTTTGGCTGTGGCTTTTTTATGTAAATACTTGATTATATAATGGGATGCGAGCCAAGAAAAAACACAGCGGAGAAGGCTAGTGCTTGTGATAATTAGAAGATAAGTAGAGGAAACGCTTATGGGTGTACACAGATGGGTTATATAAGCCACTTCAGATTTTGACATTTACAAACAAAATTAAATACAGTTTATATAAGAATGCATCAGCCACACAGCACATTTTCACGTTTTTGGTGCTCGTCTCCATGGAGATGTTATTGCTTGGCCGGGAATGTTCTTAATCTTGCATTCATGTTTTTTGTGGTTTTCAGATTCTATGTGATGATGTTTCCCAGATGGGGTGCAAGAGTCAGCCTCTTCTACTACTACTACTACTACTACTACTACTACTACTACTACTACTACTACTACTACTACTACTACTACTACTACTACTACTACTACTTTGCCATGAAATATTCAAACGGTAAATGCACAAATGTTGACTCTGATCATTTCTAATCTTACTCTAGTACAACAAAAAAACCTGCACTTTAATAATAGCTGCCCATCTGAATTAAATATCATTGGCCTATAGAAAGTCAATTGTGAATTCATTTAAGTGGGTGTTGTCTAGATCGCTCCTCCACTAGCTGTCCACTATTTATGGTCTAGCCTACTATAACACCAAGGGCTTCTACCACATGGAGAAAAAGGTAGAAAGTAGTTGTATAAATGAAGTGGTTCCCAACTTTTTTGCCCCCTATATGGTGCACTGGTGTTTCTTTATTATTTATAAATCTGTAAACTAGTATATTGTCAATCATAGCTATTGGAAAATATAAAGTTATAGCCATACTTCTGAACATACGCCATGGATATAGATGTTTTGCCATTCTGTGGAGGATTACACAGAATAACATTTCCATGGAAACAAGCAAGATGAGGCCCTCCTCCAGATCAAATAAGAATCAGGTTTGTGGAGATGCAAGGACTCAGTAAGGACGCATGTTTTTTAGTTTTTCAGTGGTATAAAAACGTTTCTATTTTTAGTTATCCTAAAGAAAAATTATTAAAGATGTGAAATGTACAAGGAACATTTTATAATTCAAAAATTTCAAAATGAAATCTGAAATCTGAAACCTTTCCAAATACCCCCTGGCATTGGTGGAAGAAGTACTCGATTGTGTTACTTAAGTAAAAGTACAGATACCGGAGCAAAGAAATACAAGTAAAAGTATTACATGAAAAACATTTATTTAAGTAAAAGTATTAAAGTACCCATTTAAAAATGTACGTAAAGGGTAAAAAGTAAAAGTATTTCACATAGATTTTGAGATCTAATAAAGCTTCAAATGTAGTGATTTTGATAAAGATTTGTGCAAAATTTTGTTCAACAGAAACAATTTAATTGATCTTTCTATTCTAGCTCTTTTTATTTTTTGTATATTTATGTTTGCTCAAATTATGAATGTGTTAAAAATAAACCCTCAGCCTTTTCTGCAGGTCTCAAACAATAATAAAAATACTTTTAGTTTTCAGTTCTGTTCAAGTGTCTACTTAAAAATGTACTCAAGTAAAGTACAGATACACAAAATTTGTACATAAAGGGCCCATATTATGTTATTTTCTGATCTACGTTACAATGTTGTTTCCTCATTATAAACATACCTGGAGTTGTGTTTTGTTTCATTCACACATGTTTAACACTCAAACCCTACATATTTAGGCTGAGTTCTTCTCTCAAACGCAAAACACTCTGTTCCACCTTGTGATGTCATGTTGTAATACAGGAAGTGCTCCACTGTGTTTTTAAACTCCATACACCTTAACTAGAATCATTTGGATAATTTCAGTCCTGGTATTGCCAATCTCTACTGAACTAAAGGTAAAAGGTAGCTGTTGACTTTAAAACTACCACTTGGTGACATCACAAGGTGGAACAGAGCATTTTGAGCTTTGGACATGTAGACAGACTAATAATAAAAAGTTACTCAAATGTGAATGAAACAAAACACAACTCTAGGTATGTTTTTGAGGAGGTAACATGGCTTGAAGCTCACAAGAATCAGTTTTGTGTAATATAGTATCTTTAACTATAGCACTATTTTTAGTTTGTTACGTTCCACCACTGCCCCTTGGTAAGTGCTTGCGTACCTCTAAGGGTCCCCATACCCTTGATTGGGAAACACTGCACATTACTACATACTGCAATGACGGCGTAAGTACCAACACCTGCATCACATTATGTTAAGTATCACATTAAAATGACTCTAAACCTCATCAAATATAGATGCTTTGTTACTGTGTTTTAATTGGTCACATTATGCCTGCCACATAAACACACACATACATCTCATTGTATATAAAATGCTTAGTACGTTTACTACATTCTCCCCGGGGTTCCTGTGTTAGCGATGCATATGCTGCGTTAGCATGTAGCCGCGCGCAGGTCCAGATGTGAGCTCAGACAGGGAGCCGATCCTCGAGAGAGATGCACGTTTTATGACCCAGAAATGTGTTTTGTTTGTTGCATAAATGAATAAATTAGTGACAGAGTATAAACTGCAGTGAGAAGAGAAGAGTGGAGTCAAGTGGAGCTACAATAACAATATTTGGAAAGAAAAAAAAAAGTTCTATAGACGTTAGTGCTGTCACGATACTAAAATTTTAGTAAAACTCGATTTCGATACTGATTCTGATACCACGATGATAATAAAAACACTTCAGCTAAAGATCATTCTAAAGCTATTCAGGAAAGGCTAATTTCTGTTCTTTCTCACCATAAAATGTACTTTTAAATACATGAAGCTATATTTATTTTAATCCTGAAGACAACAGACTGTTTTTTAGTTCTTTAGGGACATGTTGCTTTTATTTAAAGCGGACCTATTCTGCAAAATGGGCCCTTCCTGTCTCCTTTACCCTCTCGATGTTGTATTTAAAGTGATTCATGCATGTTTGAGTAATCTCCATACCCTTGTATTCAAAATGTCATTGCTCCCATCAACCCCCATTTTCACCGCCAATGGTACACGCCACTGCTCTGTACTTACTCCGTTCTCCAATTTTATTTTCTTAATCAACGTTACAATGACGTGTACTCTGACATCAGCTCCCATTGGGCACTGCAGTTTTCTAACACGGAAGTCCGCTGACCCGTTTCTTTTATTAAGTCGTTTTAAATCAATATTGCGTTTTAAAAAGTCCAAATATGATACACGGGGGTGATAGATTATAACTATATAGCAAACACAAGCACAATATGTCTTCTTTAAAGCAAATTCTCACATGACAACCTCCAAGACTCAAATAGTAGGTCAACTTGTAGGAGCACTCAATGGCCCTCTTTCTATAGACACAAGACAATAATCCGACAGCACAGCTCTAAGTGTAATCCGCCACTGCTGTACGGAGGAGGTCCGCGTCTGGTTTGATGCACAGCAGATGTTTCCAGGCTGCTGACACTGGCTTAAACTCTGGCTTAAGCTGGAATCCACTGAGCAAATGTCCCACAGTGAGCTTTGTTTAACACATGCACAGACCAGGGTTCATTTAGAGACTTAATCTGACCAAACAAAACTAGATCAACATTTTATCAGAGTGGAGTTTGGCTTCTTAAAGGGATATTCTGGGATTTTGAAAAACTGTGTGGCATCTGTCTTGTTCCTTTTGGCTGTTCTCTCAGCGCATACTGTAAATTTAACAGGAACCATTACATTTTCTTCAGAGATAGGCAGAGTAGCCAAAAATTGTACTCAAGTAAGAGTACTGTTACTTCAATTCAAATATTACTCAAGTAGGTGTAAAAGTATGATAGTAGAAAAGTACAATGTCTTTACCCAAATAAATGCAACTGAGTACTACCTACCTTAAATTTTCATACCATATAACTAAAAAGCTTTAGGCCATATGCTGGGTGTTTTTTTTTTTTTTGCTAATAATTTGAGCAAGGACATGAGGGACCGAGAACATAAAAACTGCAGCCTTTCAGTAATAGGGTGATCACTCGCCAACCACCTGCGTTTTGTGGAAATAAAAGTGTGTGTTACCCACTAGATTTCCAAAGTCTGTGCCCAACAGTTTGCTGTCACCACTCGCTTGCATAGTTAACATGTCACTTCAATCTGGAACATTCCCAAGAGCTTTGAAAACTGCAGTTATCAAGCCTCTCCTAAAGAAGAGCAGTCTTGGTGCCACAATACTGAACAAGTACCGACCAATCTCAAATCTGCCGTTCTTAGGCAAAGTCCTTGAAAATGTTGTTTACCAACAGCTTATTAACGTTCTCCAAATGATCAACTTCTTTGATGTTTTCCAGTCAGGTTTAAGACCCCACCACAGCACTCAGACTGCTCTTATCAAGGTGACAGATAACGTCCACTTGAACGCTAATGCAGGAAAAGTCTCAGTCTTG
>KN483468.1:14589-54063 GCA_000787095.1 Periophthalmodon schlosseri | reverse complement strand
ACTCGCCTGAAATGCCTGAGGACAACAAAAAACATCATCATAGTGAAGTTTCTTATGAACAGACCTCTGCACAATGCAGCTGAAACTGCCAAAGTATCATAAAAACACAGGTCTATTAATGAGAAACTATAGAATATTTATTTAAGAAGACATAATGACCCTAATCAGATTAAAAAGATTATATTAAAAAAGGATCAAAGGTAAAATTAGTGGATCACAAACTTTTTTTGAGCTTGGCCTCACTTATTACAGCAACTAAGACTGCACAACTTTGAGAAAATATTGGATTCTGAAGTTGCAATTGGTATAAAATTGGTTATTTTCTAAAATCAAGACTCATCTGCAGTTTAAACTAAATATTAACAGGACAGGTCTATTTGAAAGAACACCTGTCCACATGAGACACCGTTTCAAGTAGCTGCCCCACTGCGTTATCTTGACAGGCAATCTATCTATCTGAATTTGCCAGTGCATTAAAAAGTAACAATACAATAAATGTAAATAATTGAAATAAAATTAAACTTGTGTCTGCTCTCACCAGACTGTGTAGTTGGCAGCGTTCAGGTCGATGGCGTCTGAAGTCAAAGCCAACGCTCGCTCACTCCTCTCATCTTTCTTCAGTAGTGCTCGGAAATAATCGTAAACATCTGAGACTGTGGAAAAGAATAAAAAAGGGTAAGGCAAGTCAAGTGTATTTATTTTAAATCTCCTGCTTTAGGGGCCACAATGCCAAATCCTTATTCCAGAATCTATAATTGTCTAATTTTAAGATTTCCTATTTGACAAAGGTAACTACTCAACATTGACATTCACAAAAGAGGTGCAATATCCAATGCAAAATTATTACGTTATTAAGACCATATATACTTAAGTAAATGGGTAGTTATTCAGTCGCACTTACACTTGTCAGAATAGGCTATTTTCACCACCGGATTTGGACCATCATCTTGGGGAACAGGCTCCAGATCTGCCCACTCTTTTCTGTCCCTGTGACAAAAGCACAAAAGATTAACATTAAGATGATGAACTGCAATAAACCTAAGAAACAAATATGTAAATTGCTTTTAAATTCCCCCTAAATTTCTCACGAGTTATGAGGTGACGCCCCTAACTCTGAAATTAAGCTTTGGTCACACCTTAGCAGATATACTTAGCTTTCTCAATATAATAATTTATAAGCAAATGTGCAAATATACAATTGTTAATGCTAAAACAAACAAGGAATGGCAAAAATCGTTAAGATTAACAATTTGTCGATATTTTATTTGACATGATGCTACCATCAAGCTAAGCCGATACTACCAACCCATTGATGCAAAGTTAAAATATTTCACCTGTAAAACACATATCGAGTCGGGTCCAAGTACTCCTCATCGGACTGGTCTTCTTCATCTCCACCGATGTCCTCGACTTCTTTTATTACCGCTGATTCGTTAGTAATTTCTTCTAAACCCGACATTTCTGAGTAGTTAGCTTCAGCCTTTAGCCTGATCCGCTGCACTTCCGACACTGACCCGGAAGTAGGAAATCAAAACTTCCGGTTTCGAGTAAAGCATTTTTATATTTTTATTTCATACAGATATATGTAGATTTCTACGAAGTAAACTATAAACATCTATTAACTTGCACAACTGTAAAGGTGCATAACAGAAAATATTAATTTAAATTGTATTTTTTATTTTGTGGGGTGTGACGCTAACTATAGACACTGCTCTGTATGAAGCTGTTACTCAAATTAGACTTTAATCTGAGCTTTATTTTACCACAATCTTACCATTAAAAACGGACTTAGCTGGAACTGCAACAGAGGAGCTGATTTGCACTATTAAACAAGTCCCTCTCAAATAACATTACAGTCACAAGCTAGCTAGCATTAGCCAGCAGTTTTTCAGTTAATCCCTCTCACCTTTTTGATGAAAACATAACATCTAAACAGGACCATGAACGCTCATATTGATCACAAGCTCATGAAAATGTGTTGTTTAAATTCAATTTGTATTTTTTGAATGAGAATCTTGAGTTTTCAGAGTATCTTAACTTTTTTTTGACAGTGTTTGCTTATGTGTGCATTGTGTCACCATGGACACTCCTGAACATTCAACCATAGATATAAATGCTGTACACCCCCAGCGTGATGTCACTGCAAAGTATCATTTCAGAAAGTTGTAATTGCCGTTCTGATTATTAAAACAAACTTTTGAAAAAAAAAAAAAAAAAATCTAAGGGTTGCTGAAATGTTTATGATTTTTGGCTCCATCTTCTGTTAGTTGTACATCGCATACTCGCACAAGTCTAAGAGATGCAAGCAAGTTTCAGGATGTTTGTGGAAATTTTGTCCCTATGTACACTTTTAGTAAGAATTCCATGTAAAGTTTTATAAATAAGGCCCCAGAACTGTACAGTGTATATACAAATATGTATAGAATGCCATACTGTGGAAAATTCTTATTTATTTTATTTATTTATCTTTATTTATACAGGGGAACCGAATGAGAGCACATGGGCTCGCCCTGTTTAATATGCAATACAAGCAGTAAAAACAACCAAAACAAAAAACAAAGTAATAAACCAAGTATATAAGTCCATAAAATATTAAAAATAATTCCAGGAAAAGAATAAGATCTCCATGGAGACAAGCAGGTCATCCACTTAACGTTACATAGTTGCACCTTCATGTTTTTGGACGTTATGAAAAGCTATGAAGCAGCTGAAACCAGAAGTTACATACACGTATAAATAGACACATCTGCTTTTTTTTTCTGAATGTCTGGCATGAAATCAGACTAAACTTTTCCTATTTTTTGGTCAATTAGGATTACCAAAATACTTTCTATTTGCTAAATGCCAGAATAATGAGAGAAGGATTTTTAAGACAGTTTTTCATTACTTTCTTTAAAGTCAGAAGTTTACATACATTTCATTAGCATTTGGCTCCATTGCCTATACAATAGTTGGCAGGAATTTTGGCCCATTCCTCCTGACAGAACTGGTGCAACTGAGCCAAGTTTGTAGGCTGCCTTGCTCGCACAGGCCTTTTCAGGTCTGGCCATAAATTTACAGTATGACTGAGATCAGGGTTTTGTGATGGCCACTCCAAAACACTGACTTTGCTATCCTTAAGCCACGTTGTAACCAGTTTGGCAGTATGCTTCGGGCTGATGTCTTCAGATGTTGCTTCAGTATTTCCAATAATTTCATGATGCCATTTATTCTGTGAAGAAACCAACCCCACAACATGATGCTGCCACCCCCTTATTTCAGTTGGGATGGTGTTCTCAGGCTTGTAAGCTTCCCCCTTTTCCCTCTAAATGTAACAATGGTTATTATGGCCAAACAGTTCAATTTTAGTTTTGTCAGATCACAGGACATGTCTCCCGTAAAATAAAGGTCTTAGTGCCTACGTGCATTTGCAAATTGTAGTCTACCTTTTTTATGTTTCTTTTGGAGTAATGGCTTCTTCCTGCAGTGGCCTTTCAGCCCATGTCAGTATAGTTCTCGTTTCACTGTGGATAATGACACACTCTTACCAGCTTCAGCCAGCATCTTCGCAAGGTCTTTTGCTTTTGTTCTTGGGTTGATATGCACATTTGCGAATGCACGTTCATCTCTGGGCACAGAACTCATCTCCTTCCTGAGCAGTATGATGGCTGGACATTCCCAGTGTTCATACTTGCATATAATTGTTTGAACAGATGAATGTGGCACCTTCAGGCATCTGGAAATTGCACCTGAGGATGAACCAGACTTCTGCAAGTCTTCCTGATATCTTGGCTGATTTCTTTTGAATGTTACAAAGAAGAGTGTTGTTTCAGGTGTGCCTTCAAATGTTGTCAATAAACCAGATCAGAAGCTTCCAAAGACATGACACCATCATCTGGGTTTTCCCAAATTGTTTAAAGTCATAGTAATGTTACTGTATGTAAACTTCTAACTTTGAAGAAAATTGTCAAACGAATTCTTCTCTCATTATTCTGGCATTTAGCAACTATAGAAATAATTTTGGTAATCCTAATTGACCTAAAACAGGAAAAGTTTAGTCTGATTTCATGTAAAACAGTGAGAGAAAAAAAAGCATGTCTTTCTATATAGGGTATGTAAACGTCTGGTTTCAAAAACAAAAATAAAATAAAAAATAAAAATAAATAATGTTAAAAGAAGTGAGGTCAAGCAGAACTTTATTCTTGTCAATGACTCTGGACATTATAAAAATAAATAGATGATTCACAGTCAGTGGATTGTAATACAAATTGTTATCAAAATGATGAACCAGCCAAAATAAGGGATTGAACACCAAAGTGAACATGTTGAGAAGAACCAGACTGAATATAAAACCATTTGAGAAGACAGCGGCACGTTTCTGAACAAAGGCTTGACTCAGAGTTTAGGGACCGTCTTCTTGGGGCAGTCCATGTTTTTCAATGTAACGTCTGAAAAAAAGGACATTCAGAAATAGTTAGTTCATAATATGAGAGTTAAAAGGAGGGGGAATCATATTTAATGTCCTTTAATTCAGGACATTACACAAGTGGAACTACAGTGATTATTTAATTATGATGACTATTAGTGATGATGAAAAAACATGACTTCATAGTTATAATTCTGACCTAAAGCCATAAAACACTGACTGTAAAAGGATACTAGTAACTCTAAGTGTCATTGTAAACTCTAGCACATATAGTCATCTGTCTTCTGTCACCAAAGAAATTAAGCAAATTAAAATGTTACATTCTATGACTGGAGAAACGTCCTCACAAAATCCTCTAATCCCCCTCTAGTTAATCCAATTATTAAAGTAATTTGCCTGAAATGCCATGTTTAAGAAAACTTGAGCTCCAGTGAAATATGTGTCTCACCTTCTGGCAAAGTTGTACAGAGCCTCTTTCCTCTCCTGCAGAGACAGGTGTCTGTCGGCTGGTGATTTCCCAAATGTTTTGGCAGCAGGCTGTGGACAGAGAAGAGGAAAAATCATTAATAAAAAGGAGTGGATTGTGTGAACATGGAATTAACTGAAATTTCCATGACAGAGAAAGGCTTTACTAGCTGCGGTGGAAAGCATTTCATTTAAGTAATGTTTTAAATAGATGCCATTTAGGAGTTTATACATTTTAAAAGTAAAATTCTGTGCACCTGCATGATTCAGTGGAAGTAAAAAAAACTTACTTCCACTGAATCATGGAACTTGATATATAAGAAACTTATATATCAAATATTTTGTTATATAAGTTTTATGTGATACTGTATATTATTATAGCCAAAGGAGGAGGCTGTCCACCAGGCAAATAAGAGTCAGGTTTGTGGAAATGCAAGCCCGCTCACTTCAGTGCAATAAAACCATCCAAAATGTAAAAAAAAAACAAAAAACCAAAACATTTATTTTAGACAATTTTTTGGCTAAAAAGATACACAGTGGGGCTTTATTATTATATGTTGTCAAAGTGATTGATAGATTTTACTAACTATTGTCTAAAGGAAAAAGTGCTTTTAGACATTCAAATTTTTGTTGTATTTTACACCTCATGCTTTCACCACACACCTACATAAACTGCTATGTGTTCATTGAGATGAAGAGGGTCCGACCTTGATGGTGGGGGCGGAGCTTGAGAAGGAGCTGAGAGCTGAACTGAACGCTGACGTCCCAGAAGCCTCCAGGGGCTCCTCTTTGTTTTCCAGTAAATTTGTGATGGTCGTATCTACACAGTTGGTTTTCGCTGAACAAAACATGAAAACAAAAGTCAAGTTAAAGAGGTTTTCTAACTTTAAACAACAGAGGGGTTATTACACTTCTACAGGGTATTCTTAACACAAAACATATTTAGATCACCACCTTTTATTGTTTTGAATATTTTATTGTTTTGAAAATGCTATATTTGCCGAAAACAATGTATTAATTAGTTTCCCTTCGCTCTGTGCTCCCCTTAAGAACACATTCACATTACAATCAGCATGCATCCTGCTAATGAAACTACTGCGCATCGCTTCAGGTTTGTCAAATATACAAATGTGCGTATTTTTGGTACAAATTTAAAAAAAAAAATCCGCTGCTCGCTAGCTTGACCTGCAGCTATCCATCAGAGGTGCCGATTCTTTGTTGTGATGACATTTATGGCGACGTCAGCTCATTTTGGGCACAGCAGTTTGCAGAAGTGAGCAGACTTGTTTCTTTTATTAAGTAGTTTTAGATGATTATTGCAATTTAAAATGTGCAAATTATGACATAATGATTCAAAGGTGTCACAGATTATAGCTATATAGCACAGAAACAAGCACAATAGGTCTTCTTTAATGAAAAATGGCCGTGCGGGAGCATGGACGACATAAAACCTCTTCAGGCATGATTTTGATGAGGGAACAACATTATGACATTTAGGTAGAATGTTCCAAAAAGTACATTTTACATAATATCCACTGTAACACAATGGATTGAAATGTGGCTGCAATGTAAATCACAAGCCAGTTTGAAATGAGGAAATTGCAATTATTTAAGTAAACAAAATTTCCTCTGAAAACAATATATCCAACAGTATGTCTAATTATGTGTAAAACCTCCAAACCTCTACAGACACAAAATGCATGTGAATGTTTTATTAGTTTAGCCATTATATTTGAGATATGAACACTGAACAAAATCCTACCATTCAAACATAAAACAAAAATCCAACTGCAATTATAGTGCTTGTCAAACTGTTCAGGCTTTTTGATTGAATAACAAACAGCAAACTGACCTAGGTCTTTAGTGATGACATTGAGAGGGACGTGAGGGAGTACATCTTTCACCTGCTGCGCCATTTTGGCCAGTCTGCGCTCGTCTGTGCTCAGGCTCTGGATAAAACCAAGACCAATGGAGCCGGGTCTGACACCTGAGATACACAAACAGTTTATAATCCAGAATGGAGCAGGATGGTGAATCAAAATGGGTTAAAAATAGAGTTGAAACTACTGATTGCTTAAGTAGTCGACTAGTCAAACGATTATTTCTATTGTACAATGAGTTTTTAAATACATTTTCCAAAAAAAATAATGGCTGAAATATGGTTAGTGAATTCTTCTAAATAGAGAATATTTACTAAAAAAATCAGTTTAGTCGAGATAACAATTAAAATGATCAAAATACGACCACGATTGTTTTTAGTAGTCGACTAGTCACAATTAATTGATCAGTCGTTACAGCCCTAGTTGAAATTTCAGTTATTTAGAAGATATGATGATCTCTGGTGAGATAAACATTGAGTAGTAAACGCTGTAGTTCAAACTTCTACAAAAAATTCTTAGTTTGTAAAATGCCTTTTAAAATGTGCACTGTAATAAGAGACTTCTAATCTGAATACTGACTAAAAATATGATGAGTCTATCTATCTAATTACCATTAAGTACTATTCAACATTTAGCACCAAACTCCCAGATAAAATGGGCTGATATTCGTAAGTATTTTCATATATAAATTAACCTTAAAAGGAGCATTATGTAACTTTTCTGGTGGAGGGTGTGCTACCCGATTGTCTCCATGGAGATGTTATTGCTTTGCCTAGAATGTTCCACAGTCTTGCATTTATTCAATTACAGGATTTTTATTGCTCAAATGTAGCTTGAAAACTATGCATTTTTACAGTGACTAGTGTCTCCTCTCCACAGATCTGACCTGTTTGGTGTCACCTGCTAGTCTTTATGAAGACAGATTAATTTAATGTCATACTGAGGAACACTCTAGACATTCTGGAGACAAGTGAGTATTAAATTGTAATAAACATTGAGGGCATGCAGTACACATGATTGGGGGACAGGGGGCGTACTTGTCTGAGCCTGTGGAGCTGTGTGTCGCTTCCTCTTCATGTGCTCTGCTTTGTCGGCTTTGGTGATTTTAGTCGCAATGACGCCAAGTTCAGCAGCCAACAGCTGAAAAATACACATTCATAATTGACATAAAACATGTAAAAAAAAAAAACAAACAAATGATCAAAGCATAGTGACGCGTTATCTTTAGATCTATTCATCGAAGCCCCTGCTTGTAAAAATATAGACAATGTAGAAAATTCCACAGTTTGGCATTAGGGCTGCACGATATTGGATACATTTTGCAATATGGCTTTTATCAATATTATTGGGATATTTTAAGATTTTTGACTCAATGATTTCAGTTATAATAAAACAAACTACATGCTTTAATTTACTAGTGAAACTCAAAACAAATCCAGGGCTAAATCAAGGCTAATTTTGGACTGATTTGGAAAATCACTGATAAAATCAGCTTTATTTAAACATAATCTTTTTTTAAAAACAGTGCATTTTGGTCAGATGGAGAGCCTTGGTGTTATTGCAATATATTGAGTATGATGCGATATTTATTTTTGTGTCAGTCAATATCGCATTAATGATACTTTTGCTATATATTGTTCAGCCCAATATGGTAGTTAACTTATCTCCCTGGAGACAAGCAGGTGACACCCTCGGGCCAAGTTACAAGACAGATCTATGGAGAGGAGACCCCGCTTATTTTAAGAAAATATGCTTTTCAATTATTATTATTATTATTTTTTTTTTAAGCAATAAAAACATCTGTAACAGGAAAAATACAAGATAGACAAGTTTAGTGCCATTGCAACAAACATCTCAAGCAAAGCAATACCATCATCATGGAGACAAGCAGGTGATAGATCCACAGATCCAGAAAAGTTAAATAGTGCACCTTTAAGTTAAGTGTTTCTAGCATGTGTTAAAAGTCCACATTCAAATTTTGTGTTTGTGTTTTATAGATTAAGTGTAGAGCTGCAAGTGAACTGAGAGTGCATTAATCTGTGCTAATTTCTTTTTCATCTAAAATAATAATATGTGAAGTATGCATTTTGTTTTTACCTCCTGAACCTTATCTGCAAACTCCTGTGTGGATTCTCCATCTTGTCTGGACACCGGAGGGAGCCAGCTTTAAAAACAACGGCATTAAACAGATACAGTTTCTTTAAATATATGCAAATAGGTCATTTCCTTCATCGGGGTTACACATGTTAAAGCAAAGAGGAAGCTTGCAAGGTCATACAACCAAGCATACAACCATGAGTGTCAAGTAGAATGTATAAAACTGAAAAGTAATGGAAAGTTTATAGTTGAACGCTAAAGTTAAACTAAAAAATGCTATAAATAAAATACATTTTTCTTACCTCACGTAATACACTGTGACTGGAACAAAAAATGTCCACATGAGCTCCACCAGCCAGCTGCACTCAGGGATGCTCTGAAAATAACATGTAGTAAATTATAATGTTATAATGTGGTGTTTTTCTTCTCAAGACAATTGTCCAATTAGAAAGCAGAATGACCCTCACATGAGTCTCTCATTTGGGTTGCCAGTGTCAATTCTGAAATCCATTTGGTTTAATCCTAAAGGACTCCCTCTGATCTGAATGGTCACTACCTAAACCCCAGCACCTGCAGCCAATCATGAATCAGTGCTAGTGCAGCCTCTGCATTCTGGAGGTTCTGAGCTTTCACATGAGGCAGGTTCTGTCCATGTACTGAGAAGGAGAAAAACATGTATGTGTTCTCTATCTGCAGGTTAAGGCACTGGCAACCCAGGTTTAGTAGCGATTGTGGTACGTTTTTTAACAAAGCGCAGGTTATATCCTTTAAAGTAGAATAAAAAAAACTATTATTAGATTCATTTAAATGTGATTTACCAAAGCAATGAACGGTCTGGACACGTGTAAGGCCACAGGCTGAACAGGCTCCGTCACAGAAAATGGCCAAGAGCTGCAGAGGGAGAGCAGGACTGTAGATCAGACATGTGACATTCTAGAATCCCTATAGCTTAAACAATTCTATGGTGGCGTTAGCTGTTTAACTGTTTAATATCTTTGTGCCAGTTTTTGTTTCATGTGTACAGACATGGTAATGACAAATTTCAGTGTGCCATTATTTATTTGATTGGTACAATGCATGTTAACGAACAGACATGATACAACATACAACATGTAAACACACCAGATTATAGCCAAAGGCTAATTTCCATCCGTTGTCCCAAAGGGCTGGGGTCACAAAAGGGCCAAATAAAAAATTGCACACTAAACTTAATTATTAAAAGACAAAAATCTAACAATTATGAAATCATCAGGAAATTGGGTATGGAGAGCAAAATTGTTTGCAGAAATTTGTCTAAACTTTGCATTTGGCCATACCTCTTTGTCAATGTCGAATCTCGAAGGCTAAGGAGGGTTGGGCCTGATTAGTACTTGGATGGGAGACTGCTGGGAATATCAGGTGCCACAGTGGCGCAGCAGTGGCTCATGTGTTGTTTGAATGTGGTCTGTAAGTGAGTGATTGGTGGTGGTCAAAAGGGCCAATGGCGCAGATTGGCAGCCTCACTTCTGTCGAGGAAGTTGTGGCTAAAGTAATAGCTTGTTGTTGTCATTTTTGTCGTTGTTATATAGCTTTAAGATCTTATTACATAATATGAGTGCAGACCATACATAAAATACAGTGTTTAATGTTGGTGCTGGTACGTAGTTGTGGGTGGGGGTAAACTAGAGCTGCAGGATTAATTGCACTTGAATCAAAATTGAATCAAAATTGCAATTTGAATGGACGCAAACAAATAACAAAATATCTTGTATTATTCTGCAAAAAAGGGCTAATCCTGTGGTTAAAACACGTTAAAAATGTGAACTTTGAACAGAATCCTGTTATTAAAACATAAACCGAAAATCTAATCACAATGCTTGTCTGAAAATTTACATATTTTTTTTGTTGCGTGCGGGGGTACAGACCTGAACTTGAGCAGGCCTTTGCGCCCATTGCTGGTGGTCTCCTCTGGGAACAGGAGCAGAGGGGCGGTGCCGTCAGTGCAGCAGTACCTCCTCAGAGTGTCTCCCATCGAAGCCGCAGACAGCTCCTGGATCTCCATGAAGCCCCGCGCCCAGCACACAAAGCCCGTGGAGCCCTCCAGGTGAGGCTAAGGACAACAGACAAGCTCTTTAAGATATAACCCCTCATTCGGCCAGAAGTGGTTCAATGCAGATGTTTTAACTGTGGCTCCCATCTAGTAGTCATTTTCAACTTGATGGTGCTGGCTTGAAGCACTGGGATTTATTATATTCTGAGTTAAATAACTCCAGACCCAAAAGGGAGAAGTTCTACTGCCCTGCCCTTGTTTACAAGCGAACGTCATTATGGGTCATTATTCCCCTATTGTGTGTTGGCTGGATTTAGTTAATTCAGACTAGGATAAATTCCTAGTGCCTCAAGCCAGTTTCATCAAATTGAAAATGACTTCTGGATGGGAGCTGAAACATTTTGATTGAAAACAGTGTCCAGATGACCACCACTGAAACTCTCTTCAGGATAAGTCACAATCACATTATGTCATAAAAAATACATTGTGATTTAAATGATATTGTCTCCCTTTATAGCATTTAAATTTAGTCACTCAAACTTTAAGACAGAAGGCTTAATCATAATAAAATCTAAAAAAAAAAAGCTAAAAAATTATAATCGTGACCATTTTAGAAGCAAAAATAAGTCATTTAGATTAAAGCTATAACTCTGTTCATGTAAAGCATTTTTATCTGTCAATTAATGTCATCTCAACTTTATGTTTGATTCAGAATGTTTCATAAACCAGGGCACAAACCATAAGATGTTAGATAATGAAAATGCAGGAAAATAAAGGATTTCGCTGTTGTTTGGTCATGGTGTCTATAATCCTGAAAAATCGTGGCATTTTTTTCTCACACTAATCGAAACACAAAAATTTTATATTGTGACATCCCTATAGGCAAATAATAACTTTTTGGATAATGAAACTGCTTTTATTCCACCATACAATTTGGCAGCCAAGAACGGTCCAGAGTGGGAGGTAAAATATCAAGTTCAATCACAAATCTTTCTCAAGATTTAATTATCACCAACTAAAATCTCCTGAAAAACATGAACTAATTTTGGATTAAATCAAACACATCAAAAGATATTTTCTGTAGTGATGCTTTAACTTTCTGATGAATAATATATTTAAATTATTATTTCTAATGGGACAACACAAAACCTGAAACACCTCCACAATTGTTATATGGATAAAAAGTACCAAAATGCAAACAAAATGTTCCTAGAAGCAGAGTTTCACCTACTAGTACTTTCTTACATTGTTCCAGATAACATAAGTAGGCAGTATGAGAACACTGCAGTGTTTCCCATAGATTTTGTAAAGATTACGGTGGCACAAATTATTTGTATTTGAATAATTCCATCTCATTCAATTTGTGGAATATAAACATCACTTACTGCCTCTATTAAATCTTTAACCAGTCATTTGTGACTAGTAGCGACTCTTTATGATTATGCAATGAGTAACAAAGTCTAATTTTGTTATGCCAAGATATATATTCCAGTTTATTTTAGTCTATAAGACATAGTCTCCTGTATTAATGGGAAACACTGCATTGGGTGGAGTGCTCACCGTGTTACAAGGCGTTAGGAGGCTGAGGATGTTATGATCGAACTCTGTGACGTGATTACAGACCAACAGTTTTGTGTTTTTGTCTCTGGAGCGAGGGTTCTTCTGCCGTACAT
Source organism: Periophthalmodon schlosseri (assembly GCA_000787095.1). Lineage (NCBI taxonomy): Eukaryota > Metazoa > Chordata > Actinopteri > Gobiiformes > Gobiidae > Periophthalmodon > Periophthalmodon schlosseri. The sequence continues at coordinate 41,514 of KN483468.1, read as the reverse complement.
GCATCCCCAACACAGAGCACATTGTCCGCACAATGAACCTGCAGCCAAGACGGAGAAATTTAATACTGAATCACAAGGGGACAGGATAATAGAATATGCAAAATAGTTGGAATAAACTTACCTTCTAAGAAAACATTCAGGAAGTGCACAGCTCACCAAAAACACATGGACTCCAATAAAAATCCGAATTAGCAATAAACAAATCCCAACGGGTGAATAAAGGAGCAGCAGCAGCAAAACGAGTGGGTCTTTGGGAAACCTGGAAAAAAAACAACAATATTATTTAATCCACAAACAAGGAATAATTTCATAACGGGTTGTTCTGTCTGCGCTTTGTATTTATAATCATAAGTTAGGCCATGTGTTACAATGTCAATGTGTAAAAAATGAACCCCAACTAAAAACTACGCTCAACTTCCAGAGTGTTTTGGTGCGTGAAATACACCTGTTCATTGGTGTATAGCAAAATAAGGTTTCATTTTCATGTCAGTTATTACACGTGTCTCTACATAATTATATAAGAGCTTTACTTTGCCACACAAGTCAAAACTGATTAGTAAAAACATGGAAACATGGATGAAAGTGTTTTCTGTGAGGCAAGACCCGTCCAAAGCTGCAAAATGAAACAGTTCCCTCAATTAAATCCCTCCATTATATTTATTATTATATTATATATTGGCTTATTGCGGCTTAGATTTCAATTTGATTAGGAAAAAAACATTTATAAAAGTGGTGTTACTAATGTTTAAGTAATTTAACTCACAGTTACCAGTTGTGGGTTGGTGGAGGGATCAAGATATTATTTGCACTCACTGGACGTCGGTGCTTAGTTTGCGGCTTAGAGAAAACAGGTTTCACTGTTTTAACACTGACGCATCATAAACAAACCACTATTACCTGAACATGATCCGTGAAATAAAGTTAGCCAAGGTGCTATAAATAACACTAGAGTCTATGATTAAATGATAGCTGTGCAGTTAGCATCTGAGGTCACCGCTAAGTTGGCCCATCAGGGCTGCAGTCAACATCGCACTGCATCGTTATAAAGGGGAAATATTGTCCACTACTCACCGACGAAAGTCAAACAGATCTTCAACCCCAAGCGTCTCCATTTCTCAAGACTTTAGCTCAAAGCTAACTAATGCTAATGCTAAGAGAGCGTCCACAGACTAAAAATAAAATGAGTCATAATAACGTCCTCGTCCGCCGCTGTGTCCAAATAAAAGCGCGGACAGGTTGAATCAGGCCCCAGAGAGTGACAAATACAGTTTGGAGGAGTCTGAGCCGTAACTTTGATGTTAGTTGTTCACAGATGTGTCAGCTCAGGTAAAGTCCGCAGGAGAGGACAAACACTTCCGGTATGATAGTGCCTTCAAAATAAAACTTTTACCGTTAGTGATATAAATCAAACTAAGTCAAACATTGCTCTTGTTAAATCATACTTATAGATACAGTAATATTCATTCTCCGTCTAGCCAGAGAAAATAAAACAATTACCAATGCTCCTTACTTAAACGTATTCGACAAGTTACTATAGTCCATAGTGTGTCGCCCTCTTGTGGTAAAACCAAAACATATAGGGACTTGGATAGTGAGTTTTCAGTTCAATTAGTGGATCAAAAATACGGCACTCGCTTTTCGGCTTGAATCACACACACACACACACAGAAATATAACTCAAACATATTTCAGTAGTTCTTTCCATAATTTCACAAAAATATGACATTTTGCAGTAATTACACATTTGTGGTTTGTTATTACTGCGTTGTACATTTTTCCAGAGTTTTTTTGAACACACCTTGTGCGTCTCCGCCCCCCCGTCCTGACTGTATTTGTTTGACAACACAACACCGCAGCATCCAGTTTCGTGCAGACTTTATTATCGATCTTTCCTACTCTAAACAAACATTTCCTTTTATAATCGGAGTTTTATTGAGCGTATTTCCTTTCTCTCTTCGCCACGCTGTCAGAGGCCGAAATGGCGACTTCACTTCGCGTTAATCTGTTGTTTTTCCTGTGCCTGGTTGTGTCTGTGGCGCTCGGCATAGACCTCCCGCGGCCTCTGTTTGTTTCTCCAGGCTCCTCTCTCAAGAACCAGGACATTGAGCCGGCCCCTGGATCTCCTACCCTGCTCCAGGACTCGGACCCCGGCCTGAGGAGAGTGCTGCAGTTCGCCGAAGAGCGCTACAACCGGGGCTCCAACGCCATGCATCTGCGCAGAGTTAGCCGGCTCATCTCCGCCACTAAACAGGTCATTCACCCAACAACATGGAGATATAGTACTGTTCCATGCATTTCTTAAAATAAAGGAATTGACGTGTAGCGTAGGCCTACTGTTGTAACGCATTATTTCATACAGAGCTAAGTTAGTGTTAATTGCTTGGTCATGGGACAGTGACTGGTGGTGCGTTCAGGATCTGTTTTCAAAACGACACCAGCTACTGTAGTCCATAATAGACCCATGTTAACACAATGGTACATTCAAGTACATACTTATCCTGAACAGTTCAACTGTTCACATGTGTGTTAACCATTATGACATTTAACCAGGCCAATATCCGATCGTACTTTCTTAATAAAGTAAGAAGGAAATGTCTGTTAAATAAGCTGCTAATGAAATAAAGAATTCATTAAAAGACAAAAGCCCATGCTCCACAGATGGCTTACTTATTTCTTACCCATGTTAAATATTCTATTGCCATTTGGGCACTTTCGAGATTACACACTTCTCTATTAAAGTCATGAGATAGGCGGCAGCTGGACCAAAACTTTGACAAAACTGTTATTAATATGTTATTTCCTTGGCTACAGGTGCAGGTATTAGGCAATGTATGATATCAGAATCACAAGAATGATCTGCTGTCTAGTCATTTGTCTCTCTGATTGTTTCCTAAAATTTTAAACTGCCTGAACTTAATAATTGCCCTATTATTTTGCTTCATATTTTCCTACTTAAAAACAGGCAAATGTTGTGGACATACAGTTGAGAAGGCTAAAACATAACATGCTAATTTGTTATCTAAATACACGCACAGCACTATAGTTAATGGTAATTTAATGATTACCACTAAATAAACAGATATATTATAAACGTTTATGTAACATGGCTTCAACCTGGTGATCAGTTATAAACTTGTTCACACTTGTTCTGGTTTGAGGCCAGTTTAGTCTTGATGTAGACTTGGTTTGGTCCTGTTCTAGACCTGGTTTAGTCCTGGTCTTGTTCATGATTAGTTTTGAAATTAGTCCCAGTTTAGTCTCAATTTTGATGTGGCCTATGTACAAGTGTACATTTGTACATAGGCAACTAAGATTTGTTGTGATAGCACCTAAACTAACTAACACATGTAAGGAAATTATCCGAAAATTGACAAATTGTGCATCCCTAATCTTTAATAATCAGACAGAACAGTTTTGCCAATAAATAAGTGGTATATTGTTATAAATCTATGTATTTGTTTTTAGGTGGTGAAAGGCATTCGTTACTACCTCACAGTGGAGCTCAGTAACACACAGTGTAAGAAGTCAGCCATAATGCTGTCATGTGACTTCGACCCAGAGCCACAAAGACTCAAGGTTCAATGACTTACTTCTGTGTTTTGTATTACGTCTGCACAATGTAATGTAAAAGTATTGATATTGTAATATTGTCTGACACAATATTGCAATAAACTAAATATATTGCAATAACAACAAGATGACAGGCATTTACACTTTTTTTTCTCTTAAATGAAAGTGGAAAAGGACAATTTTCTTTATAATTTACCTTGATTTAATGTTAGTTTTGTTAATGCTAAGATTTTATTTTGACATAGTTTTTCTAGTAAATTAAGGCATTCACATTTTAGTTTTTATATAAATTAAAATATAAAATTATTGTGTCAAAAGTATATTGAAATCTTGCATTAATTAATACTTTACAGCCATATTGCATATCACAAGTTATTCAGTGCTGTGCAGGCTTATTTTGTGTCATGGTTTATTTTAGGTTATCTCTATGTTCCTTAAGTGTTGGGGGACATTTGGCATCTGGACCACATCCGAACAAAATGAGGAAGTCTGTGAACTCAGCATTAATTTTAATTGCAACAGCGTCTTCTGTTTGTTCATCACGTGGACATGCTCCTGATCTTGTGACATGGATTTAACCCTTAGCAGCAGAAGAAAGTCTGTTTTCTAGGTCACTATATAATTGTGGTTATTCAATTGTGTAAAAAAATAGTGATTTAAAAGTAATTTTAAAACCAGTCTGATCTATGAAAGTTAATCTAAATACAAATGTTTATTACATAAGTTTACAGTTCAGAAAGTTGGTCATATACTAGAGATTTGTGATCAATTTTCAATTGCAATAAACTCACAGCCCAATATCAATATCAACTATACAAACTATAATGATATATAGAGTATTGGCATCAATGGACTTGCCTGACTGGTTGTGCAATTGCAGTATTGATGGTAGTACTGTAATAGTTGTAGGTTTTTGTAATAGTAGTCAATATTGGCTGCAGTGAAGGAAAGAAAGGGAAAGTACTCAGTATTTACTACTTAGAATAGTTTATATTTAGTCTTACTTTTTACCTTTTTACAGTACCAGTAGCTGTAGTTCAGTGATATTTTAAAAATGAGATCTCTCTTTCACCTTTGATTTTGTAACCCAGACAAACTTCTGCCTTTGTTATTCTTATCCCTGTGATTTAAATAACAAATGAAACCTGCCCTCCCCTGTGTACCTTGTATCTGCAGTATTGACATTCATGTTGGTATGGAGGGCTTTTATTCACTGTCTTTTGTGTTTTCAGACGGAGGTTTGTCTGTTTGAGGTCTGGGACATCCCCTGGCAGGGCATCTCAACTCTGCTCAAACAGAAGTGTGAACCTAAAGGTGAGTTTAAAACACTGAGGCATATCATTTACAATACGAGTCAAAGTTTAGCACTTACAAGGTACCAGAAAACAATTTCTGAATAGTTTTTCCCATATATTTTTTTTATTATTATTTTTAAATTAAGCTTGGGGCAAATCAGCTATGTGGTAACTAATGACCACTAGGCCTACTTTTTCTAACTTTAATATTTGAATTTTTTTTTAATGTTTGAGAAAAATTAATGAAAAAATTACTTCCAGAACGTGGACAGGCGTTGAAGTGGGCATCTGTTCATTAGAAATTAGAAGATAATGACAAAAGTTTACAAAAAATACAAAATATTGTAAAATCCACTTTTACTGTACCATTTATTTGGAATTATATCTGCAGCTTTATCAGTCTAACTATCAGTGTCTATAACATATGTGAATGAAACATACTTTATACAAACAAATAATGGTGCTCTCAATTCCACAGTGGACCCTGAAGAAACCAACCAGATCCAGGACTCGACTGTTCAAGCAGAAGAGGTACAGAACTAAACCTGGACTAAACCAGGTCTAACCCAGGACTAATCCAGGTTTAACCCAGGTCTAACCCAGGACTCAGGTCTAACCAGGACTCAGGGTCTAACCCAGGACTAAACCAGGTCTAACCCAGGACTAACTCAGGATAAAACCAGGACAAAACTAGGACCAAACCAGGTCTAATTCAGGTCTAACACAGGACTAAAACAAATCTTAACCGGGCCTAAAGAATTTTAGGTACTGACTACTACAGGCCATGAACATCCCACAAGATTTACAGTTTTCGATATACTCTAACTCCTAATCATCATTTGTCAAATTAACTGAAATCATATCTCATTTTCCTATTAACTTGATAATCTTGCTTTAAATAATAATATCTTGGCATTTAGATGGGCAATAAAGTACACCTAAACCATTTATTTTTAGTGAACAAATGGTACAGATGTTGATGATTGAACTTGTTGAACTTGTGCAGGTGGAGTCTATGAAGCTGCTGGGCCAGTTTAAAGAGTTTATGGTGAAATACAACAAAGACTACAGCACACAAGAAGGTCTGTCACTCACTACAATGTAATACACATGTTGGTTGTCAAAATATTGAAAATCAAATACTAATCAATACTAGAAGTGGTATCGAAACTAGATACTCATTTGAACAAGTATCAAAATAAAAAAAAAATCACATCAACCAGACAGAAATGAACCTTTCCTGAACAGCTTTAGAATATTCTTAAACTGTGTAATACACATGTTGGTTGTCAAAATATTGAAAATCAAATACTAATCAATACTAGAAGTGGTATCGAAACTAGATACTCATTTGAACAAGTATCAAAATAAAAAAAAAATCACATCAACCAGACAGAAATGAACCTTTCCTGAACAGCTTTAGAATAATCTTAAACTGTATCAGAACAAGTATAAGACACACAGACTAGTACACGCCCATGGACCACTATGGAACCTACCTGTATGATTTAGGGATTACACAGAGGCCACATGGTGATATAAAAGAAAGTACTATTATTTCGTGTTGAAAATCACATTCTATTGTCTAAATAAAGAGTGTTTAATTATCATTTTGGTATCAGAATCAGTATTGAGTGCCGAGTCTATTCCTTAGTATTGAAATCGAGTTGAAATTTTTGTATCATGGCAACACTACTGTGCACTAAGACTAGAAGATTCAAATAATCTGATTTTTCCAGAGAGGGACCCAGTGAAAGAAGAGAAAAAATAGTTATGTCAAAAAATAATTCAAATGTGTGTTGATACCAGAAGTGGGCGATTATATATAAAAAATAAATCTCTATATTTTTTGGAGTATCCTGAAAACAATGAACAATGCACAGAATGTGCTAAAACGTCTTTAGAAATATCACTGTATTAGAAAATGTTGATTACATCAACATTTTTTTAATCAGCTCTTTTTGATTACATTTTGAAATAACTATGTATTATAAACAATAAACCCTATATTCCAATTTTTCATATCTTCAAAACAACATTCCCGACATTATCAAAAATTCTATTGCCGACCTTTATTTAATACATAGAGATATTTACTTGTCCTTTAAAATGTATCCAAACTGATTAAAACTGTGTATGAAGTAGAAATTTCACCCACCTTGTGTAACTGTGTTGTTGTGATTGTGATACTGGCTCTGATCTGAGAGGCTTTTTGAGCACAAATATAACCATTGCCAAATATGACTAAGAGTGAATGAATAATACACCTTCTAGTAGAAAAGGAACTTGTCTCCAGATAAACAACTTAATAACTTTATAGCGTAAGACTCATGCAAAATAAATTATATATTTTCAGGGGTGGAAAGTAACTAATTACAAATACTCATATTACTGTAATTGAGTAGATTTTTGGGGTAACTGTACTTTTTTGTGTAGATTTTTAAACCTGTACTTGTACTTGTAATGGAGTACAATTATAGTTGTGTAATTGTAATACTGTATTTTCCGGACTATAAGTCGCTCCGGAGTATAAGTCGCACCAGCCAAAAAATGCATAATAATGAAGAAAAAACATATATAAGTCGCACCCCATATATAGGTTGTGGGAAATTTATTTTACAAAATCCGAGACCAAGAACAGACATTTTACCTTTAAAGGCAAGTTATAATAATAGCAATAAAATAGAGAACAACAGGCTGAATAGCAGTACAGCGCGCTAACCTAACACATTTATATTTATTCAGCTACATGAAGCATAGACAGCAAACTGAATACGTGTCTGGTGTGTAAACGTAAGATATTACGCGCGGTTGTCAGTGTAACAGTATTAAAGATGTGAAATTATATATTTTAATAATTTCAGAGTCAAGTCGCATCTGAGTATAAGGCCAAAAAAAGTGCGACTTATAGTCCGGAAAATACGGTAGTTACATTTAAAATCATATAAGTACTGAGTACAGTAAAGTAAATTTTTGGAAGCAGTACTGTAATTGAGTACATTACATTTAGCCATAACTGTACTTTCACTTGAGTACAAATTTGCAGTACTCTTTCCAACACTGTGTATTTTTACAGAGGCCGACCGTCGTTTGAAAATCTTTCACGAAAATCTAAAAACAGCAGAGAAGCTTCAGTCTTTGGACCAGGGATCAGCGGAGTACGGAGTGACCAAGTTCAGTGATCTAACCGGTAAGGCTTTTGTCAACATGAAGAAATCCAATGTTTGCTGAAGGAGTGGAAGGGGTGTGCAAAATTGAAAAAATAAAGTGAATATCTCACTAGCTTTTATTAGCTTCTGTTGTGTCTATAATAATAATCAGATGACATTTTGTTGGGCTGTAACTAAGCAAATTTTAGTTGAGATTACAATTCTGTCATTTAATTGCCAATAATCAGCTTGGGACATTTTATTTGAGAAGTCTCCAGCCAGTGTCTGTCAGTAAATGTGGCATGTGGTATGGAGCAGAGATCAGACTTTCGAGGCAGTTTGACTATGTTTTAAGTTAAATTGCAATGATTAAAACTTTATTGTTTGTGTTCAGGAAATGAATATTGAAAGCCAATAATATGAGTAAAAAGTTTTTTTTTTGTGCCTGTAAATATTGTGTTATGGTTTTAAATATTGCACAAATTACTTCATACATACTTCATAGCCTGTTCTGTAAGATTTCAGTTCCTTTTAATTATTGATAATTATTATCAAAAAAATATTGACTCATCTTAATTTGAGTATTTATTTATTTACTTTTTTTTCTTTGTGGCTTGTATTGTTTTATGTAAATTGAATTTAGCTCAAAATTGTCTTTTTAGCTAAATTCAAGAATAATAATCTTACCTGTCAGATTAATGTCTTGATACTAGTCAAAAGAAACACCAAATCAAGCGTATTTAAACTATACTAAAATCAAATGATCGATTCTGAACTCATTATAACTAACATTGGATATTGTTTTAGCTGTATTTCCACATATTTATGTTGTTTTTGTCTTGTGTTCAGAGGAGGAATTTCGCTCTATGTATCTGAATCCGATGCTGAGTCAGTGGACACAGCACAGACAGATGAAGAAGGCGCCCCCTGCAGCTCAGCCCGCGCCTGATAACTGGGACTGGAGGGAGCACGGGGCGGTCAGTCCAGTCAAGAACCAGGTCACTAAACTGTTTCAGTACTTCCCTCTGTACATTTGTCATAAACAAATTAGTCTGTATTTCTACTAAAATAAGCCGAAGTATGCCTGTCGGCGTCGTCATGTTTGTTTTGGTTCATTTGGCGTTGGCTTCCGCACAAACCACAGTACTTCCCTGTGATTGGTCAGTTTCCACTTGGTTTCCACCACTGGTGGTGCAGGACCAATCACATGCAAACAATTCAGCCACGGCTGTTCAAGACGGATTCAGGAGTTTGTGAAATCACAAGATTTCGTCTTGCTGATGAAGCTAGTTTATTGTTCAAAACTCTCTTGAAATACATGCATTCTTACTGTGAGCGGGGATGCCTCTCCACAGATCTAGCCTGTAGCTTGGCTTGGTGTTGCCACCTGCTCATCTCCATGGAGATAAAGAAGGTTCATGCTATATGGTGAAACATTCCAAGAAAAGTAACATCTTCATTAAGACATGCAAGTGTACGCCACTTGCTTGTCTTAATCAAGAAAAGTTATGCAGTGCAGCTTTAAGTGAACCTTCACTATATCACAATACCTGTTTCTTATGTGTTTTTGCAGGGGGCATGTGGGTCTTGTTGGGCGTTTTCTGTCACAGGGAACATTGAGGGACAGTGGTTCCTCAAAAATGGTTCACTGCTCTCTCTCTCTGAACAAGGTATGTTAAAAATACAAAAAATCTGTTACTACTTCATATATTGTTAACTCATCAGTTTTACAAAGAAATGAATTTGTGCTTAGCAATATAATGTATATATTCTAATATAATGTAATGACTAAAGATGCCAAAAACCGGCTTTAACTAAATATTACATTTTCTAGAGCTGGTTGACTGTGATGCAGTGGACCAAGCCTGCAGAGGAGGGCTACCTTCAAACGCTTATGAAGCCATCGAGAAACTGGGTAAGAACAGCTACGTGTTATAACATTGTCTTAAAGGTCCTCTTCTGTATTATGTAACTACTTAATGGCACTGTAGTGTAGTTCATGTTTTTAACTTAGTGTAAATATATATAAATGGAAAACAGGTAAAGGTAACCTTATTTTTTGGTGATAAAAATCTGTTGTCAATAGAGGGCGCAAACTAGTTAATAATAATAATGAAAAGGACAAGAAGAGAACTGAAATGATACATAGTCCAGTGAAAGTGCAACATTTTATGAAATAAGTTCCTAGTTTGGGAATTTTGTTTGCTGACAATGGCTCTAAAACCTTTGAAAATTTTGATTCTGAAAAACAAGAAAAGAGAATGTGAAGGAGGGCACCACCTCAGGACATCAGCTGGTGGCACTGTGTTTTGACCTTTTGAAAAGAAGTTAGACTGAATTGGCAGGATTAATTAAAAGATATTTATTTTTATTTTACTTTATTTTACTAGACAAAACATTACAAATTCTTATTCACAATGTCAGCCTGGAAATTGTATTTTATTAATCACATTGTTACACCCAAATTATGCTAATTATTAGATTAAATGGTTAAACAGTGTTGTGTCCTGTTTTCAGGTGGTCTGGAGACAGAGGGTGATTACTCCTACACCGGACACAAGCAGAGATGTGACTTTACCACCCGGAAAGTGGCTGCTTACATCAACAGCTCCGTGGAGATCGCAAAGGACGAGAATGGTTCGTCAATACAGCTTTAGGAAATGCGCTGACCCAGTTGTCTAGCCAACACAATTTTATACCATATCAAACTCACTTAAATTTTTATGTAACTTTTCCAGTGGAGAGTCCAGTACCCATGGAGATGTTGTTGCTTTGCCTGGAATGTTGCACAGTATGGCCTTAAACTTATTTATCTCCTTGAATTCAAGCAGGTTACCTTTAGGTTACCATTAGACCAATTTATTGGTCAGATCTGTGGAGAGGCAACCCCACTCACAGTAAGAATGCATGTTTTTCAAGATACTAGACTATAAATGAATATGGGATAGATGTGCGTAATGCCATACTGCAGAACATTCCAGGTAAAGCTATGACATCTCCATGGAGTCAAGCAGGTGCCGAACTCTCAACAGAAAAGTTACATAGTGCAACTTTAAACATTTTTTAAGTTTTGAATACATTAGTTCGAGTATAAAACACTCTTTATTTTTCAGAAATCGCTGCTTGGTTGGCTCAACATGGACCAGTGTCTGTGGCTCTGAATGCTTTTGCAATGCAGGTGAGCACTTTGTTCTATGCTTAAAAACACATAGAGAAGTATTTATTCACTTATTTATACAGTGTATTTTTCTTTACTGTTCAAATGTGAATAGTTTTACCGAAGGGGGGTGTCGCACCCTTGGAAAATCTTCTGTAATCCCTGGATGATTGACCATGCTGTGCTCATGGTTGGATATGGAAACCGTAAGTGATTTGATACACTATCCATTCATATATGGTTGTACTTTAAGACATTATAAACCTTTTCATTTACATTAACTGTTTGTAATGGTTTTAATAGGTAATGGTGTGCCATTCTGGGCCATCAAAAACAGCTGGGGAGAGAATTATGGGGAGCAGGTAAGAAAAATATAATCTAAAATAAGGTCATAATCATTGCATTGGCCTGATTACCCATTAGTGACAATATCAGTCTAAGTAACACATACAAACTAGTATGGATACTAAATACACAAGTATCAATACAAAATCAGAATCAGAAAATTATTTACATGAATTATTTTAAATTATTATACAGTATTATTGTCATTGTCAATTAACAAAATTCACAAACTAGGAACTTGCTTTGGTGTTATGGTGCAAAATTAAACGAAGAACAATAACATAAAAAAAAAAAAATTATGATAATTAAAATAAGATTAAAAATGGACTTTGATATACAATACAAAATATACAGTATGGGCAGAATGACCGATCAGTGCAAGTAAGAAAGTAAATTTGACATAGTTTTACTTTTCCTGAATAGTTTTAGAATGGTCTTGAATTGATCTTTATCAGTACTAGCTTTAGACCACATGGAAATATTAAACAATAAATATTATTAAAGTATTATAATTTTGTGTTGACAAGTATATTCTATTCTATAAAAAATATTATCGTTATGGGATAAAAACTAGTATTGACATCAAGCCTTGATATTAAAATCAAGTTTAAAATTGTAATGTCATGACAAAGCTATTTCTGACTGTTAAATTGCTGTTGAATGGCTGTCTGGGGAGTAAGGAAATTTATGTTTAATAAGTAAACTAAATAACTTTCACTTTCTCATTTCCAGGGTTACTACTACCTGTACAGAGGGTCCAACGCCTGCGGGATAAACAAAATGGCTTCTTCTGCTGTGATCAACTAAACCAATTCACACATCTCCATAACGACACGTAACATAAAATGCACTGAAAGCCAGAGACCAGCACCTTCAATGTAGATGCTACTGAAGCCCCCATAAACATAGAACAATATTTCATCTGTGCACGCCTGCTGTCAGTGTTAACAGATATTTAAGTCTATAGATGCTAGATTTGATTATAAGCTAAAATGGGAGGTAAAATGTGTCATATATCTGCTTTATTTTATTCTGGTGAGAAAAAATCTCCTGATCAGTGTTGTGTTTTAATGCTATATTTTACTTTTACTTTTTTTTTTCTTTTTTTTTCTTACTTCTTATTGTAATTAGTGTTTGAGTGTTTGAGTAAGGCTGCATTTTATTTACAAAGGTTTATTGAAGTGGACATAAAACTATAATTATGTAAAGAGAAATTTAGCACTGCTCTATAGTTGAATAAAAAAAATGTGAAATTATTAGTATTCCTGGTTTTATTCATAAAGCAACCACCAAGAGTTTTTTCCTATCTTCAGTGACCCTCGGCCCGAAAATTTCTTTGTGCATTTTTACGATTAAATTACAATCAAAAACAATTTCCAATCAAATTTTGAAAAGATTTTTTTCATACAAAAAAATTGCTTTAACTGACAGACTGGAAGCCCAACTCTGAAACACTGATATATTTTAGTATATAATAACAAGTCAAGTTAAGCAGATGTTGCAGATTATTCCAGAAAACGTTTGAACTCTTGAATACAGCTCAGGACTCCACTTCCCACAAGTCCCTAATATCCGGAATGAGAACAACGTTCTTCATGTTTATAAAAATAAAAGCATACCAAAAGCCTATTACTTAATAACTTGGACTAAAGCACATTTTCCTGACGAAATATACATTATTATTAAAAAATTCATGAAAGAGAATATATTTATGTCATTAAAAGGGATTTATTATAGGTAATCAAATTTGCTGCTTTTATTTTGAAGTATTGATTCAGCGTTTCGTGATTCCGGTCCGACTCCACGAGGGTTTACTGTGGTGGCAAAGTGCAGAGCGTAGGTGCAGCAGAGACATATTTTACGCTTTAATTCTTTAATAAACCATTCAAACTGGATTTACTAATAATCTGTCACATTGGAAATATCAATTTGACAAGGTAATAATCTGTTACGTTACTAGACCACGTTATAAAAGAGTTAGCTACCTAGCATTATAGCCCTGTCTGTTTCTGATAGCTACATCGTAGCATTTATTTGTATAAGATACCCTACTTTTATGTGTTAATATTGTAATAACTCGAACTTTTCAGTTGGGGAACGAGTAAAACATAATTTTAAATAATGTCACAAGCTACAAAGCGCAAACATGTCGTCAAAGAAGTTCTGGGAGACTTCGTAACGCCGACTGAAAATCAACAAATAGTAAAGGTACATGTTCGCATGGTTCACCATATTTGTAGGTGTTATTGTAAACTGGAGTCCAAAATGTGCTCAGTTTTTGTCATATAACAGGTGATTGGAAGTCGGGGAAATAATTTGCATGAAATAGTCACCGCGGATGGAGACAGTTTTCTCGTGAGCATGCCCACAAAGTTCCGTAAAAACATCTGGATCAAAAGAGGTGAGCATTTAATGACTAAATGTGTTCTAATGTTTACAGAGTGTGTACCTTAATCTGTCTTGAGGCTGTAACTAACGATTATTTTTGTAGTCGACTAGTCAAACGATTGTTTATTGTAAACTAGAACACATTTTAATCAGTGCTGACTGAAGTCTTCTAGATGGAGAGAATTTACAAATAACGTGTTCTTTTACCAATTTCACTGTTTTTAATAATTGTGAATTATTAAAACAGTCAGTGATTATTTTAATAGTCAGCAGTCAGGTATATTGCAATTAATCGTTACAGCCCTGATTAATTAACCATTTTGCATTCTGTCGTTTGCTTATTGGCACCTATAATATATTGTTGTCAGTGAGTTAGAGCTCTTCTATGGTATATTGTCATCTATTTTGTTTAGTTTAATTTAGGAATTTCTTTTATATGTTTACAGGCGATTTTGTGATCGTGGACCCGATTGAAGAAGGGGAAAAAGTGAAGGCAGAGATCAGCTTCATTCTGTACAAAGACCACATCCAGTATTTGCAGAAGCAACAGCTCTGGTACGTCTTTACATCATGCAATAAACACGTACCGTAATGTGATAGTTTGACATGATCCATGTGCTTGTGGCTTGTGAGTGTTGTCATTTGAAAGGGCTTAAAACCGTAAGATTAATATGGAAAAATTGTGGAGCCAATCCCAGCCAAGGTTTAACATGTGGGGCCAAGGTTCAACATGAGTGGATCATAAGTTTGGATTTTTCTTCCAAAAACAGTGAATCTGCCCCTGCCCTCCATCTAAAATTATGACTGAATACATTTCTAGAAAATGAACACAACCTATCATTATGTCTAGTTTACTTTTGAGCACTTGCAGATGTACTTATTAGAATAGTAACAATAATAATATTTAGCAAGGCAAGTTGATCTGTAGAGAACAATTTGTACACATAATTCAAAGTGCTTTACACAACATGAAATATACAATATGTGAAATAAATAAATAATAACCTTGTGTAAGTACCAAAATGCTTTTAGCCTTTCCCACGTTGTGATGAAACTTATGAAGGGTTAATAAGCATGTTTACATTAACGTTTGGAACTTGCAGTGTTTTACTTTTTTAAACCTATTTTAACTATCCTTGAGCACTATATTTTATTCATTTTTCTTCTTTTCCAAAACCCCCACTAATTGTTGTTCACTGCTGTCATTTCAGGCCAGAGGCGTTCACTGACCAGGCCACAGCGCAGGACAAAACCTCGACTGACCTCAAAAAGACGGAAGAGGAGAAAAATGCAGATGATGGAGAGGATGAAGAAGATGAATACAGTGACTCTGAGGACGACGAGAGTGACTTGTTTGTAAATACGAACCACCGCAACTACCACTACAGCGAGAGTGAGGAGGAGAGTGAGGAGGAGAGCGAGGAGGAGAGCGAAGGAGAGGAACTAGGAGACGAACTAGGAGACGAGGAAGGAAATAAGGAAAGGACCGAGGGTAAACCTTGATCTGAACTGTTACTGTTAGACTCGCAATAAAAGACTTAATTAAAAGGAAGTATTATTTCCTTTTAGGTGTTTTTGGAAATCTACAAACTGGAATGACAATTTTAAGTCTATTCACAATATTTCGCCTTGACGAAACTGGGTAACGAGCTAAATAATTGATCCTGTTGTAATGTTGTAATGAACATATTGCTATATTGCTCTGCTCGACTGACTTGATTCAGTGGAGCAAAAAGTCACATGTGTTTTCAATGCTGGCTTCAAATGATATTTTCTAGTTTCTTTTTCCTTTTCTGTATTTAGAAGGTGGTAAATCTTCATGCTGATAGCGATACTTGACCAAAACGAAGTAAATCTTGATGCATTGCTAAATATTTGAACAAACAAGTAACCAGCTATTCAAAATTGCTTTAAGACATAGACCAATGTTTTTAATCAAAGGTATAGAAAATTAACATTAAGGAACATTGGGAATTTGTGAATCCTAAAAAATACATTCTTTTATACTTTTTTTTTTCGACCAACAAACTGTTAATTTGAATCAAACTGCTTTTGCTAGCCCTGTAGTGCAGATTTTTGTTCTGAAATGTGATTTTTGTATTTATCAGTTCATATTTCAATGTATTTGTCAGTTTTTTCGGATGTGTTTAAAATGTGAACTTTGAACAGAATCCTGTTATAAAATGTAAATCTATCGCAAATTCCTGCAGCTCTAATTTACACAACACATGAATTCAGTCTTGTGCGAGTTACAAGTCTTTCCCCAGCAAAAAATAAGAAATGCTGCCCTCTGGTGATTTTTGAATACTTATGAAGTCACAGTTGCCTCATTGTCCATAAAGTTCCAAGAGTCTGGTTGCAGACCACCACCCAGAAGACCCTACCCCACAGACCTTTCCCAGGATGCTGTCAGTGGAGGTGCATCCTGAAGTCGTTCATAAACAAAAACAATTTTTCATTAGTTTACTTTACGAACGACTTCAAAGACATTTAATCAGCAATAGACTTAATTTCTAGTTTGAAATTTACTAGCTTTGTGTTATCTCTGTTCTATTCTGCTTGCATAGGTTAATTAGTTTAAAACATGTTACAAACAAAAACAGATATTTGACTATGAGCATTTAGCCTACAATGGCATAAATAGCATAGGCATATTAGATGTAGTTTGTTCGTGAATGTTTGCCGTAAGCCCTGTGTCTGGTTAAGATTAGGAAAAGGGTTTGAGCTTGTTTTTAGTGTAAAACAATTTCAACTTAATGTAACTTAACTATAATGTTACGTAGGAACCAGCTGCCAGGAAACTGTGGACTTGAGTGGTATTTTAGCTTGGCCACTGTTTACTATTAGGGACCTGTGGATGGAGGTAAGTCACGTGAGGGTCCTCCTGCTGGAGGTCTGTGTGTTGGGTCCTCTGGGTGGAAGTCTCCAGCCAAAGCCTTCTCTAAAGTTGTGGGGGGCTGTGGTAGTGATGAGGGCACAGTGTTGTTGTCTATGCAATATAAGATGATATTGACTGTATCCGGTGGGTAGAGTAGCCAAAAATTGTACTCAAGTAAGAGTAACTTTACTTCAAAATAATAATTATTCAAGCTGACGTAAAAAAGTATTTGGGAAAACTAATACTCAAGTAAGAGTAATTGACAGGATCTGATTTGTAATTTGAAGTGAATGTACCGGTAATTGGAAGGATTAATCATTAAATAACCTGTTGTTTTCAAAGGATAGACACAAAAATTTGAAAAATTAAATCATATCTGAAGGAGTAACACAAATGTTCAAATCATTTCATATTTCCAACATAAAGTTTTTGTCACTTGTAGATTTACTCACAGTGGGAAGAGTAACCACAAGTTTACTCAAGAAAAATTAAATCATATCTGAAGGAGTAACACAAATGTTCAAATCATTTCATATTTCCAACATAAAGTTTTTGTCACTTGTAGATTTACTCACAGTGGGAAGAGTAACCACAACGTTTACTCAAGTAAGAGTACTGTTACTTCAATAAAAATATTACTCAAGTAAGAGTAAAAGTATGCTGTCAGTAAGGTACTTGGAAAAGTACAATTTTTACTCAAGTAAATGTAACTGAGTACTACACACTTCTGAGAATATGGGTTGGGCAATATGGCAGTGGTATTTGTTTTCATTAAATGTTTTATTTCAAACAATTAAATTTTGGCTTAAATTAAGGTTTATGACAGACAGTACATATGCCCAGTGTACGATTTGTTGGGGGGAACGTAGGGTTGTTTTTTCTCCCCAATCCTATTTGTGGTGCTCTAGCACCAAGCATTAAGTCGCGACTGTCTCTTAATCATAACCACCTGCCCCTGAACCGTGACTGCCTCTGTGTGCGACTGCCCGGCCTGCCGTCCCCCCTCCTGACAGCCACCCACTATTTGCTCTTCACACTTTCCATAGTGAACTGCCAATTGACTTATACTCAACCTTGTGCATAATACATGAGGTTTCTATGGTGTAACTGACTTGACTGGGATGGTTCCTGATCAGGATCTGGAGATGGGTCCCTGAGCGCTGTATTGCAGTAGCTCACTGCTCCTGACCAGTTGTCCCATTGGCACTGGTTGAAGGATGGGTCAAATGCAGAGAATGAATTTCCCTCACAAAGGATCAATAAAATATACCTAACCTTACGTTATCTTGTTGTTACGGCCCTAGGCCTTAAGGTCTTTTCATTGTTAGTATTTGCTTGTTATGTTGGTGTGTGACCGAATCTCTTCCCTTTCCCCCATTAAAACCTGGCTGTGTGAGCCCTTGCAGATGATTGGAGGACAGTTTCCCCGCTTGGCCAATCCTGGGGCCCGCCTGCAGCCACCTCCCCTACTTAAGGAGATGCAGCACACCTGTTCAGGGCTGCTGGCCTGTGTGTGTGGCTAGTCTGCTATTTTCGTGTGTCTCTTTTGGTCATGTCACTACGGTGGTAGTGATTGTGTTTTGAGACACATCAGTACTGACTCTGTTTGTTTGTCAAGATTTGTTATGTTATTGTAAAATTTGTGTCTTAGTTAAACTTTACCTTTTGTTACTCTTTTGTTTAAAAGCTTGCAAAGTAAGTATTTTAGACCCCTTTTGTTTTGTTTACTCCTTTACATCCCTGTTCATTAAATTACTTCTTACTTTACCATTTTATATCTTGTTTTTTTGTTACTTCCCCGTCCCCACACGAGCTGGGTCGTAACACTTGTGTTAACCAACAATTTTGTAAAAATATGCTTTAAACAGTGTTTCCCTCAGATTTCTTCTTAGACTAGAGCTTGTTTGAATCAAATTATTTAATAAATATTTGGAGAAAATATGTGGCACTTACTGCCACTGTTTTTAATCTGTTCTTTTGGGACAATATCAGTAGTTGTCTAACATGTCTATTGTTTGCAGACCAGTCCAATGGATTGCATTGGATCATTTTATAGACAACCAAACAAATGCTTAGCTGTAGTGTAATTATCTTGATTGAGAAAAGGCAGGTTGAACTCACCGGTGCTACACCCTGGTCCAAACAAACAAGAGCCATTTAGAAGTTGAGGTCTATAATATAATGTTTAGAGGAGCAAAATATACTTTTTTAAGTTAATAATGCAGAAGTCTTATAAAGCATTTTACTTTGCATTGCACTGCACACTTGATGGGGGTAAGTGCATAATTGTAGCCACAGCTGCTCTGGGGCAGACTGATGGACACAAGGCTGCCAATCTGTGCCATTGGCCCCTCCGAGCACCACCAATACTACACCAATACATTCTGCACCAGACCCTGATGTTCCCAGTAGTCTTCCACCCAAATATATCAGAAATATATCAGAACAACACTACAGGGACCTTTGATGGAATTGAACTTTATAAATTTGCCTCATTGTTGAAAAATATATATCTTTTTGAGGTGGTTTAAAAAATGTCTTCAGATTTGTATGAAGGTAGTTTTTCCCACATGAAATAGCTTTAGAATTTTTTTTAGATCCTTTTGACATTGTGAATGAATCAAAATTCCAATTATCAGTAAATGTGGCAAAATTGATATATAGGACTGTTTTAAAATATTTCGTAACGCTACAGGCTACTAGGAAAAACAATAGTCTGGACTCATTAAATAAGTTGAGTTGCCCTTTTTATTTGAACTGTTGGAGTTCAACATTTAAATGCAGTGTCTTCTGTCCATGTTGTTGTGATATTTAGTTGTATACAAGTGTTTGCTCTCGTGGGAATGCTGCAGTAATCTGCTTTTATTTGACCTTCTGACTTTGAGAACATTTTACTAACCTTAATGTATATAATGTATATTTGTGTTTTTTTTGCTGATATCCTACACTTGGGGACTGCAGTTGAAAACTAGCTGTAGCAAATACTGGCACATTAACAGGAATGTTTATTAATTATTTTTATAGTCCCCATTTAAACTAATAGATAAAATAAATCAAACATAGCCTACATTTACTGTTGACCAATTGCAAGCCGATATTCCTCTGAGCAGATTTGGACAGAATAACTGGTTTTAGAAAATAACTAAAAGATGTTTTATAAACTATGAATACATTGGTTTAGATTTAAACATAATTGAGTTGAATGTGAATAATTTGTATAAAAAAAAAACAACATTGGATATCTGGATACTTTATTGATTCCCAAGGAAATTCAAATGATGAAATCATGAAGCTTGCAGCAGTGTTTTTAACTGTTTGTCATGACTTTGATACTATGCACACGGTGATACAGTTATATTTGTCTTTTTATGCTCCTGTCACATTCACATTTTGTATTAATTATTGCATTTGAGTAAATCTACACATGATTTAGAAAAATGGGCTTATTTTGCATATTACTTTCTTTCAGAATGTTGGCGAGTTCTGAAATGATATCACTATGGTAATATGACAGGACAAATCTGTATATAATGGAATTCTTGTACTTAGGACAGCTCATTTCTTGCTCTCACTTTATGTCTGAGAGACTGAACTCAACAAACAAGGCTCAAAACCATCTATTTTTCATTTACAGCTATACAGCTATTTTTCATTTAGGTAAGGCACTACCTACATGTCTCTGCATTTTGACCAAGAAAATGGCATCTGTAGTTTACGTGTTTGTGAAAGTGGCAGGGTTTTCATGTTAATACAGATTTTTGATGTGGTGGAAAGTTACTTAATAAGTTTCAAACATCAGCTCACTGCAGTGCATTTCCATAACCACACTTTCACCTCTCTGTGGGTGCATTTTTTAGGGGAAGAACTAATTTACCTGTGTCAACTACTATCATTGCCAATTAAGATTAGCTGAAATCTGGAGACGGGTCCCTGGGCTCCTGACAGGTTGCCCCAGTGGCACTGGTTGAAGGATGGGTACATGGAGAAGAAATTTCTCTCACAAAGGATTGATAAAGTAATACACATACCTTATCTTGTGTTAACCAACAGTTTTGTAGAAATATGCTTTAAACAGTGTTTCCCTCAGGTTTCCTCAGAGACTAGAGCTGCACAGGCAATTCTTGTTTGAATCAATTCATTTAATCCGTATTTTGAAGTAAATATGTCACTTACTGCCACTATTTTCAATTTGTTCTTTTAGAACAATATTGATATTTTAACATGTCTATGATATCACAACTGTCAACAACTATGTAGGTTTCATCTATAGGCTTTATGGGCACATTCACTATAAGAAATAGAACTATTGCACCTCATGACACTCCAAATGCATCAAATATTCAAACAAGTCAAGTAGCCTAAACAAATAGTGCAAATAGGCATTTTAACAGTACTGTCACATGATGACAATCAGATCTCTCCAGTGGTGGAAGAAGTATTCAATTTTGTTACTTACGCAACAGTACAGACACAGGAGCAAATAAATAAATAAATAAAGTTTTGTACTGTGTACTGTGCTTTGTACTGTTTTTGTTTTAGGTCCTACTGCCTCACAAAAGAGAAAGAACTTTTCCAAAGGAAGTTCAGTTTTTTCTGCTGTGACACCGAGCATTAAGATAGGTATCTTTAGTTCTTTATTTCCTTTATTCAACCTTTTCTTAGCAGTGTGCAAAAAATAATTCATATAATTGGCTCTAAAATTCTTTGGAAATAAATAATAAATGAAACAAAACATGAGAGGGGGATTTTGGAGAACAAGGGGTTAAGGGGTAGTGGTTACGGTGTAGAGGTTAAGGTGTAGGAGGGTGTAGGGGTTAGGGTGCAGGTGTTAGGGCGTAGAAACTAGAATGTAGGGGTTAGGGCACAGGGAGTAGGGGTTAGGGTGTAGATGTTAGGGAATAGAGTGTAGGATGGAGAGGTTAGGGGTTAGGGCATAGAGAATAGGGGTTAGGGTGTAGGGTTTAAGACGTAGAGAGCAGAGTGCAGGGGGTAGGGTGTAGGGATTAAGGTGTAGGGGTTAGGGTGCAGGGAGTAGGGGTTAGGGTGTAGGAGTTAGGGCGTTGGTCATAAGGGTTAGGGTGTAGGGACTAAGGTGTAGGGGTTAGGGTGTAGGGTATAGGGGTTAGGGTATAGGCGTTAGGGTGTATAGAGTAGGGGTTAGGGTGTAGGGGATAAGGAGTACAGTGTAGGGAGTAAGGTGTAGGGGTTATGGCGTAGGGATTAGGGTGTAGGGGTTAAGGCGTGGGGTGTAGGGGTTATGGTGTAGGGGTTAAGGTGTAGGGATTATGGTGTAGTGGTTAGGGTGCAGAAGTTAGGGCATAGTGGTTAAAGTGCAGGGGTTAGGGTGTAGGGATTAGGGCGTAGTGGTTAGGTTGTAGGGGTTAGGGCATGGGGGGGAGGGGTTAGGGTGTAGGGGTTAGGGCGTAGAGAGTAGAATGTAGGGGTTAGGGCATGGGGAGTAGGGATTAGTGTGTAGGGGTTAGGGCATAGATGTAATGGTGGAGGTTGCAGGAGTTAAGTCGCAGGGGTTAGGGTGTAGGGTATAGGGATTAGGGTGAGGAAGCAGGGCATAGGGAATACGGGTTAGGGTGTAGGGGTTAGGGCGTAGAGAGTAGGACGCAGGGGTTAAGGTGTAGTAGTTAAGGGATAGGATGTAAGGGTTAGGGCAGAGGGGTTAAGGAGTAGGGTTATGGTGTAGGGGTTAGAATGTAGGGTTTAGGATGTAGGGATTAAGGTGTAGGGGTTAGGGCATAGGGGGGTGTAGGGAGTAGGGCTTAGGGTGTAGGGGTAAGGGCATTGGGTGTAGGGGTTAGGATGTAGAGAGTGGGGTGTAGGGGTTTAGGACGTAGGGATTAAGGTGTAGGGGTTAGGGTGTAGGTATTAGAGTGTAGGGAGAAGGGTTTATGGTACAGGGGTTAGGGCGTAGGTTGTGGGGATTAAGGTGAGGGAGTAGGCCGTAGGGAATAGGGGTTAGGGCATAGAGAGTAGGATGTATGGATTAGGGTGTAGGGGTTAGGGTGTAGGGAGTAAGGGTTAGGGCGTTGGGTGTTGGGGTTAGGGTGTAGGGAGTAGAGGTTAGGGTGTAGGGGTTAGGGCATTGGGTGTAGGGGCTAGAGCGTAGGGATTAGGGGTTATGATGTAGGGGTTATGGTGGAGGGCACAGGGGTTAGGGCATAGGGTTTAGGGTGTAGGGAGTAGGGGTTAGGGTGTAGGGGTTAGGGCATGGAAATAGGGGTTAGGATGTAGAGAGCAGGGTTTAGGGGATGGGCATAAGGATTAAGTTGTAGAGGTTAGGGCGGAGGGGTTAGGGTGTAGGGGTTAGGGAACTGGGTGTAGGGGTTAGCACTTAGAGGTTAGGGAGTAGGGTGTAGGGGTTAGGGTGCAGGGCATATGGGTTAGGGTATAGGGGTTAGGGTGTATGGAGTAGGGGTTAGGAAGTAGGGAACAATGCGTAGGGTTTAAGGAGTAGGGTGTAGGGGTTACGGCATAGGTTTTAGGGATTATGGTGTAGGGGTTAAGGAACAAAATTTAGGGCATAGGGATTAGGACGTAGTGGTCATGGTGTAGGGGTTAGGGTGCAGGGTTAAGGGTGTAGGGGTTAGGGTGTAGGGGTTAAGGTGTAGGAGTTAGGGCACAGGTGTTAGGGTGTAGGGCAGATATGGGCCCGCTGAACGTGACCAAATTATATTAAAATAGGTAAGGGTAAACCTTGTTCAATTTACCTTTCCCCTGTAATGCCAACTTTCCCCAAAAGATGGCACACTTCAGCTACATCAATCTTGTTTGCGTGTATTACTCTCTTATTCTCTTATCAGCCCTTCTGCAAAAATGAGCTTATCAAAGAAAAGGAAAATGGATACTGAGTGCTGAGTGTTTAATACGGAGTGGACAACAAAATATTTTTTCACTTAAGTCCGATCAAAGGCTGTATGCCTAATATGTCAAGAAACTTTTGTGAGTACAAAGGTGCAATATCAGCCATCACTTTGCTACGAAGCACGAAGCAGTGAACGCAGGAACGGGCGGCTACACAAATTAATAACCAGATACTGATCAGTACTGAAACTGGTATCAAAACTAGATATTCCTTTGAACAGGTATTGATATTGAAAACATTTACATAAACAAGACAAAAGTCATAGCTTTTCTGAATAGAAATAGAGTTGTATTGACATCAGAAATACTGTAAAACTACATGATAATAATAAAAAGCCCTAAATGACTTTTGTGTTGAAAATATATTTTGGTATAAAAATGAATATCATGCCTTTTCTTTAGTATAAAAATCCAGTTTGCTTGCTGTCTAATCTAAGGTTTTACTGATATTAGTGATATTTTTGATGCTTTTGTGTTTAGTTTGATAGTTTGATAGTTACTATTAGTGCATCATATGCACCTCAACCAATACATTTATTGCACATTTTTGATTCATTACAAAACTTTGGCTTTGTCAGGGTGCTCCACTTCCCAACATGTCTTGCTCCAGTACAGATATATAGTATAAGCCACTCTTGAGGTCAAAATAAGTCTGGTGTGTACTGTCTGAATCTAATTAGAAATTTCATTGTTTGATTATCAGGAACTGTGTACTGTTAGCATGCTAGTTATTGTTAGCATTATAGTGATGGCAGAACTCATCGCGGTGAATAATTAGGATGCTCAGAATGCATAAGTTATGTGAGGAATAACTTTGGACCACTGCAAACTGTTTAAAATGAACTAGTTCTGTTTTTCACATTATTTATTTATTCATTTAGTGGACAGGCAAGAAAAAATGTTTTGTCCACATATTATCCCATTAAATGCCCATTATATTGAATACTGTACTAAAGAGAAGCTAAGTCATCAACATTTATACACTCTTTGCCAGGAAACTGGAGAGAACACACTATGAGTGAGTCCTGTTGAGTCCTGGAGTTGTAAAGAAAAGCAGGATAAGTTTATTTCAGTAATTTACCATCACAAGACCCGGGGACATGAACACAAATTGTACTGGTATCAGTTTTGTCCATTCTAGTCTGTCTATAGCCAAGGCAAGTTTATTTGCAAAGTACAATTTGAACTCAAAGTAATTCAAAGTGCTTTACAGAAGAAGATTTACAGTCAAACCATAATACAATATTCTCCTCCTGTGTTTCTCCGAGCTCACTTTTGGAACCTTAAAAACATGATCTCGTGAATAGTTCCAGGAAGACTCTGGAGTAGGGCACTTCAGGTATTTGCTCAAATGTTTTTTAAGTTTTTCCATAAACTGTGCCATGACTGTCACCAAACATGCTTTTTTGCCCCAGTGGTGACTCTAGTGCCCCTTGTGGTGAGTGGGGGCACAGTGGTGTTGGCGCAGGGCCCAGTGTGAGTGTTGGAGCGGTCCCATAGCTGCAGCATGTGTGTGTGGCTGTGTGTGTGCAGCAGCAGCACTCTGTGGACAGCACAGGGCTCCTCCTCCTGCTCTTTAGTCCGGTCAGAGGGGAGGATGGCAGGGTGATGGGTGGGTGACAGGTTCAGACGAAACATACACATTCCCACGTAAACCTGCTCAATGGGGAACAGGTGCAGCCTGTTTGAAACCTGGAGCAGGCGCTTGAGCAGCAGCGCTGAGGACACCCGTCCCTCCCCGCGGGCGTATGGTGGGTACCATCCTCTGTAGAAGCTTTCGGGGATAAACTCCTGTGAGTGAGAGCTCCACTCAGGCTGTCTTCGGCTCACCACATTACCCATCATGAAGTCCTGCAGGTGGCTGCGGGGCCTGTGCAGCTGCTCCTGGAGCAGAGACACCAGCGCTGGAGTGTTGACAAAGACCTGATCGTCTACCTCCAACACAAAGTCTGTGTGTCCACAAGTGTCTCTGAACCAGCTCCAGAACAGCAGCCGCTGCATTGTCTCGTTCAGAGGACTGTCCCACATGTCCCACTGTAGCATGTCTCCATAATGTTGACTCTCCAAACTCAGGAGGTCAGAGGTCCGGCTCCTTAAGTCCGTAGAGCGCTCTGTTCCCAGTAGAAACAACCTGCGTACATAAGCCCCCCTCCCCTCTCCCATGCTCCTCTGGGCAGACATCCAGCCCGCCCAGCCCCAGCTCTGGCGGATGGCCTGTCTGTACCTATAGTTGAGGGCCGAGGTCTTGATGGCCAAGAGCAGAAGGGTGGGGCCTCTCTCCTGTGTGTCCCCGGCCCCACATTGGCCCCTGGGTTGCAGCAGCACTGGGTACTGCCTTCTGCTCATCAAGCTCACATAGTACTGCAGCTGCTCCGTGAGGAGGCTGTGTCCAGCAGAGCCTTTGAGCTCAGAGAGAGAGTGAGAGAGTAGAGAGGCCTCTGGGGCTGTCTGTGGGGCCCCTGGATGCAGGATGGGGTTCAACTGAAGGTCCACCTTTTTCTGGAGCTGGTTCCACAGAGCTCCTTCTTTCTTTTTGTCCCAAAATACTTTGGGTGTTGACTCATACTTTTCGGTCTTTACAGCTCCCGGAGCAATGAAGTGGTCCCTGGGGTCTGGAGGCTTTTTTTTGACCGGAGGTACTACGTAATCGTCCGTACTGCCCCACGGAGATTTCCCCATGGCGTGGTTCCTCAAGATCACAGACATCACAATGGCCGTGTAGAGAAACAGCAGCAGCACACAGAGACAGGGTGTGCACAAGCAGAGCAGGCAGGTCCTCCTGCGACATCTGATCCGAGCCATCAACTGTAACACAAACACAGTTAAACACACATATTGAAATGCACTCTGGAAGCTTTGAATTAATCTAGTTCATGGTGACTTTGTAACACAGCTGTTTCAATAGGACCATTTTACTGTCCAGGTTGGTAAACAAACTGAATCTTGTGAACACCTGGGGACCCATCTCCAGATAGAACAAGATGATCTGGCTGTAGACTTCCACCCAGACGATCCTGTTCCACCAGGAGGAACTTACCTCCATCTATATGTCCCTCACCATTTTTCTTTCGTTTCGTAGAAACAATTGAATTAGGCTACACGCTTTATCATGTGTTGCCCTAGGCCACTGTCTAGTAAAGGTTTTTAAAGCTCATTTCAAAAGGTGACTTTATGAGAGGGAAGCTCAAAGACTCTGCATACAGAGCAGAAACAGTGCAGTTGCTAAACTCTCATTTATATATGACAGTTGCAGCAGGGATAAGAGAT
>KN483468.1:0-14563 GCA_000787095.1 Periophthalmodon schlosseri | reverse complement strand
AGCAGGAATAAGAGGTGCAGAGTAAATCAGGTGCAAGAGGCCCACAAACAGCACAAATTCACTCAATATTACCATTGTTATACATAAAATCAACACTTCACATCTAGAAAAATATTGAAAAACATTTTTTTAATCATTCATCAATCTACATTTATCAAACCTTTGAAATGATGCATTTGATTTTTCATACATTTTATTCAAAAATGTCATATTCTTACCTGGTTTGACAGGTCCACATGTGTATGAAAATCCCTCGTCTGTTATTCCTTTCTTTCTGTTACGGTGTCAGTGAAGTGACTAAAGTCTGAACCATCTGGTTCAGACCCTGGTCTAGAGTCACAGAGAGTCAGATCCAGTCAGACAAGTCTGAGAAGACCCAGAGATCTGCAGAAACCCTCCAACTGTGTGGAGGTAAAACACATGAAACTCTCTTGTTGTGAAACTTAGGGAAATGCCCAAACAAACTGGTTTTCTGTCATTAGACTGTGCCCGCCCTCTCTCTCACCCTCTGTGTTTCTCTCAACCCTTCTTCTTTCACTCTCTCTCTCTGGATCCCTCTGACCTGTGTATCTGAGTCTCCTCGAGGAGAACCATAGTTACAATGGTAACCTTTTGACTTGTATTATAACTAGTGTTAAAGATGCACTATGTCATTTTTCTGGTGGAGGGTCCGACACCTGCTTGTCTTCACAGAGATGTTATTGCATTGCCTAGAATGTTACACAGTAGGGCATTAGCGTTACACAGTGCACCTCTAACTGGTTTCAGTGCTGTCAAGGTGAAGTCCTGGATTAGTCCAATATTATGTGAACTACAGTAGGGAAAATAAGCTAGACTCTAAATTGACTGCATTAATGTTTTAAGTTTAGGGAGAGTTAATGACAGGTTTGGCAGTCAGCTGCAGCTCTGTTGGCGCAGCATGTGAGTATGTGAGTAATGTCAAATAACCGGAACTATGAGTATAGCCCAGAGCTCCGTGTCATGATACATGTGGGACAACAGCAGTGATGTCACCCATGACCCTCAAGGCTGATGTTTGGATTTCACTCCAATGACTGCACAAGATACTCACCCTAACTATAAGTATGATGTGTGAATCTATCTATCAATCGTAGAAGTAGTTTTGGGAGCGGTGACTCTGTGGTTTGGTGGTTTGATCCCAGGTGACCAATGTATGCTGCTTTTGTGTCAATGGGCAAGACACTTCATCCATATGCAATACAAAGCTGTTGTATTATTTGAGGAGAAGCATCAAGTTGCCTCAAGTCAAATTCAAGTCAAGTCTCAAATCATCAAAAATAATAACAGATAGCAGTGAACACCTCTGCTATAAATCAAATGTGTGTTTATTATTGTTATTTTTAGTTTCTGCTTTTCTAACCACCATAGTTCTTTATTTGTATTCATTTTATAACTCATTTGAAGTGAAGTTATTACTAAAAATCTTGCCGAGTGTTTTCTAGTTTTTTTTTTTATTTTGATGAAGTTTATAATTTTACTTCCTGGTTGGACAGGTGCAGAAGATGTGACAGACGTAGAGGAGATTCCATAACTGTTACCTAGCAACCATAATGTTACCAAGGGCCAAAATTTGTCTAAATAGTTATGATTAGACAAATAAAAATAAATGACCTCACCTTTATTATGTTTAAGGTTTAAACTGTCAGAAAAATGCCTTCACTGCGTCTAAATTGATCCTACACTTTGGATGGAATTTTCCATGTTGATGACATAGGTACAAGGATTTAGAGCTCACTGCTACTTCCTGCATTTTTGTACTTTTCTTCTCAACGTTTCTCCACAAACTGCCACGTAACTGATGTAAAACTATGATGAATATTTACCATAGGTAGTATCCCACCAAATTAAGTAACAATTAGAACAACCCTTTTAATTACTGTTCAGAGGTAGTTAACAATCACAATGACCATAAATAAATAACATTAGCATCCACTATCTTTACTTGTTTAGGGTTGTCAAAAGTATAAAAAATCAGATACTAATCTATACTAAAACTAGTACTGAAACGAGATACTCATTTGAGCAAGTATCGATACTAAAAAATGCCATTTACAGGACAGAAATGAACCTTTCCTGAATATTTTAAAATGACATTTGAGCAAGTATCGATACTAAAAAATGCCATTTACAGGACAGAAATGAACCTTTCCTGAATATCTTTAAAATGATGTTGAGCTGTATCTTTCACAAGTATAAGACACATAGACTAGTACACGCCCATGGACCACTATGGAACCTACTGGACCACTGAGGGATTACACAGTTATAAGACCACACTGTAATATAAATGAAAGTACTAAGATTTAATGTTGAAAATCACATTCTATTGTCAAAAGAAACAGTGTTTTTTTTATTATCATGGTGGTATCAGAATCGGTATTGAGTATAGAGCCTATTCCTTAATATCGACAGGAGTAGACAGATGACAGGACGGGTTCAAAGTGGTAGGAATAGAGTTTT
Source organism: Periophthalmodon schlosseri (assembly GCA_000787095.1). Classification (NCBI taxonomy): domain Eukaryota; kingdom Metazoa; phylum Chordata; class Actinopteri; order Gobiiformes; family Gobiidae; genus Periophthalmodon; species Periophthalmodon schlosseri. The sequence continues at coordinate 12,082 of KN483468.1, read as the reverse complement.
ATTTTCCATATGAAGGGGTGGTTTTTGGATTTTTCTTCTTTTACAAGTCGTAATGTTTTTTGATAAAACTTGCAAAAAATCTTCTAGCATATTCCAAGAAGAAGAAGGATGGACATGAGATAAGGAGGGGGTTTATTGCTGAATGTCAAAATGAGGACACGTTTAATTTTTATTTTTTTATTCATTGTGTGGAAAAACGATTTTGCTTGCTGCTTTTTCCATGCACCCAACTACCAGTTCCACTAGACATGCAGAGGACGAAAAAGGGTTAGGAGTAGGTTAAAAAAGACAAAATGCTCGACAAACACAAGTAGAAATGGGTGGAGATGTGTGCTTCAGTAGTGTGTCAATGGATGCGGGGAAACCAGGTCATCTATAACTATAAGCACACTATAGATTCTCTCTCCCCCCAACTTCCAATACAGTAAATAGTCAAAACTAGTCAGTAATTTGTGCCTAATAATAATCCTACATGATTCCCCACTATTTTGAGTTGAACTTTTAACGTGGTTCATGCATTTCCTCTGTCGTTTCAAAATAAAAGTCAAGACTACTTTTCAAATTAAGAGTGATTCAGTCCAAACCCTGTGTAATAGAGGAGTATCTCCATCATTGTGTTGTGTTAAAGTGTTTGAGGCTGTAGGCTGTCGATGAACATGGACAATGTGTTTTAATGTCATCAGAGTCATCTATTGTTTTTGAGTGTGAAAGACGTACTCAATTTCTTCCCATGTATTTGAGCAACGTTTGTCTTGCTCCAGTACAGATAACAAAATAACTCTGCTATGTACTGTCTGCATCTAATTCTAGAGCGTTTTGTTGTCCAATAATCAAGAAGTGTGCATTAGCATGCTAGTTGTTGGTAGCTGTACTGTGATGCAAAACCTAGCTTTGGAAAGTCTCTGAACGCTGTGAAATGTGCTTATAAACTCATCGCAGTGAATAATTAGGATGCATAAGGTAAGTGAGGAATAACTCTGGGCCAGTTGTTTCAAATGAACTAGTTCTGTTTTCCACATTTTTAAGACAGTAAAAATCTGCTATAGCGCCTTTAAAAGAGACTCAGTGAGATTTAGTGTTCCCTCATCATAAGCTTACTCAAACTTGTATTTTATGTGATTCATGCACGTTTGCGAAATCCTGAACTGTCTCCTGCATTTGAGGCATGAGTGCTCAGAAAATATCTGTCTTCACCTACCCCCTATCTCCGGCCACAGCTCTGTACTTACTCGTGAATATTAACAGAAAACCCTCAACACTCATATATAGCTTAAAGTGGACAAAATTGGATCTCGTTTTGATCTATATCAAAACTAGTAGAATGTAGATCACATGGAATTATCATTGTGGTATTGAAATCAGTATTGAATCTTTTCCTTAGTATCGAAATCAAGTTTGAAATTTTAGTTCATGTGATAGCATGAACATTTTCTTATAGCAGGAAATATACTCAATATTTACATTTTCCATAACTTCAAAACAGCAATTTTGAGATTGACTTGTAGACGACATATATCCCATCTATAGTTTGAAAACACTGACGTTGATTTGACATTTCACTATTGTCCATGTCCAATTACAGCCCACAGCTCACATCACCAGGCTAAATACACGTGTGTGAGTGTTGGTGATTTCTTAATGTGTTGTCGATGCTTCTGAGGTCAGTAAACAGGAAGTAAAGGTGAAAGGTCGGGAGATGTGCGGTGACAGGAAGGACAAAGACAAACACATAACAGATCATTCAGTCAATATGACCAAGCAAAGTATCTAGAAATATATCAAAAAGCAAAACCAAGGATGCAGTTATCAGTTAGCATCATTAGTACTGAGCTAAACGAAACCTCTTATAAACAGCTTCTCCCATTGATACAGTGTTAAACCATAGCTGCAGAAGGCATTAGAGATTCAGGATTGAAAGAGAAACAAGTGAGGAGCCAGGACATCTTTGACCAAAAACATACGACCCTGATACCGTGCCTGAACTTGGGTAATCTTTCACAAACACAGCGATTGTTGTTAGCCACATTTCAACTGGGCAGTACAGTACAGGTCTAGTCAGTCTGCGGATGGATTACTTTGAATTCAATAAAAAACAGTGAAGTGATGCACAGTTGTGGTGACAGTTGTGGTTATTATTAATATACAAAGCTAATACTAAGTCTAATCTGCCAAATGTGGGCCAACAAAAAGTGTGGCAATTTGATTTCCAATTCATTTAATTCCAAAACATTTAATTATTCACAAACTAGTAAGACAGAGCCATGTGAAACACTACATGAAGCTTTAGGATGAGAGTTGATTGGCTGTGCTTTGGTGATCCTCTCTGCTTCACTTTTCTGTCTGAATATTCCATGCATGCGAGTGATGCCAAAGGGTTTGTGAGAGTATGGATAGGAGCAGGTTTGACAGATTTAAACCTACTTCCTCCTTTCACGGTTTGAAAATCAGGTACTTCAGCTTTAGAGTCAGTGCGTTTGGAGCATAAACATTTGAGAAGACTTTACAGACTTTATCTGCTAAACTAATACAACAATCATGTGTATTTCAGAACATGTTTGTAGAGGACTACAGAGTTAGCAGGTTTTTAAAGCACCCATCTGCAAGTTTATTAGATTTTTTTTCACCAGTAGATGGCAGATGTGAAACCTATACAACAGGGGCGGGTTGGCCAACCTAATTACAGATGGTAGCTTATGGTAGGTAACCCCATGGAGACTGAATATTTTGTTTCATGCAAAGAAAATTATCACTTCAACAACTGCTGCCATTGAAATGAGCTTCTTCAAGAGCGACAACATAAATTCAGATTTGATTGCTGGTAGGCATGGCAAGATTGTTCAGTTAATCAAAAAATGTGACCATACACGTCACATTATAATTGCAAAAAAAAACAACAAAAAACAACAATTTTTGTTTTGATTCAATTTATACTCCAAAACAGTAAACTTAAATGTATAGTGCACAGTCACATTAACTTTACTTCGTACAGAAAGTTTGATTTCAGCTGGAGTATGAAGTATGAAAAAAATGCCCTTATTTCTATTTTATCCTAGTTTATATTTGCTATTATAATTGTTTAATGTTGCACCATACTGACGAAGATAGTTTGTTAATTTTGTTTCAGTGACTTTCAGTAGACTTATTAAAACATATGAATGGATGGGAATTACACTATTGTTTTGGTCAGAGAGTGAATTATCATGTGAATTATCATATGTTTTGTCTCACAATAATCAAATCATTAAATTTGATATCATGACCTCTCTATTTACAACCATACTGTACTGCACCAGTGAAACCTGACTATTTTAACATGATAAAGCCTTTTAACAAAACAAACAGCAGCCCCTTTCTTCATTCCCCAAAGCGCTCTCATAATGTTGATGTGAAATCAAATATAAAATCAGGTAGACCAGGCCGGAGAGGTTGGGCTGATGTCATGGGGAAGTCCTGAGACACAGTGCGGCACTAAGCTGCTGGCATAGGAAACGCAAAGGGCAGTCGGGGCGAGAGGCCGGAGTCTGAGGCTGGATTTTAACTGGTCTACGGACAGCTCTGGGGCGGCTCCGGCCAATCACTGCTCCGGGAGGGCGGGACTAACAGTGCAATGGAGCCTGTGGCAGCGAGGGGATTGTTGGGAGGAGCTTGTCAATCAAACAGGAGACAGGAGAGGTCAGATACAAAGGCTGTGTCCAAAATCACTCATGTATTATCCTTTCCTAGACCACCCACAAGTTTACATGGACTCAAATATAGTATTTTCTAAAGTAAAACTACTATTAAAGGCCTGTACCAGATGTATTTGCACAATATTTGTCTAGCCCGAGTACAGCTTTATTGTATAAACAGCTCTTGAGGTCAAAATAAGTCTGCTGTGTATTGTCTGCATCTAATTATAAAGCGTTTTATTGTCCGATAATCAGTATTAGCATGCTAGTTGTTGTTAGCATTACCATGATGGAAAAACTCCGCTCTGGTCTCTGAGAGTTGTGAAAAGTGCTTATAAACTCATCACAGCGAATAATTAGGATGCAAAGTGCATACGGTAAGTGAGGAATGACTCTGGACCACTGCAAACCGTTTAGAAATGAACTAGTTCTAAAAACGACTTCGTATTAGCCAGAATAATTAGACTCTCCCTTTCTTCAGTTTATGATGTATGTGATGTATTAGATGATCTAAAAGGCTCCATGTTCTTGACTTTGCACCACAATACAATACTGTTGTTATAAAATCAATGGATTGGACAGCTACAACCATAAATCTGATGGGCAGGGCTGCAATGAACCATTATTTTAGTAGTTGACAAGTCAAACGATTATTTCTATTGTACACTGATACTTTTTAAATACATTATGAGCCAAATAAAGGTTAAAATGTGGTGAAAGAAGACTTCTAGATAGAGAATATTTACAAATGCGTATTATTAATGAAAACCACATTTAATAATGCCAGTGTCTTTGTTACAAAAAGTTTTTTGTATGAGTTTTAGAGTCTGTATGGTCCAGATAACGATTACAATTATCAAAATACTATGATTATTTTTTTATAGTTGACTAGTCACGATTAGTTGAGTAATCTTTGCAAGTCTACCGATAATCTTGGGAACAGTGGACCTCTACGTCATGCAAAGTAAATACATGTTTTCTATGAATGATGTTGAATCAAGACATACTTAGTGAGTGATTTCAGACACAGCCATTGGCCTACACATAATAACTGATCAACACCACAGCTCCGTAAAACTAACAGAAACATGAGGGACAGGCAGAGACCTAAATCTATGTGTGAAATCAGCCGCTCTACCTGCACCTGTGGCGGTGTGGACAAAACCATGTAAACTGACAGCTCTGACACAAGGAGGCGATATTGCATGATCAGAACAGAATCACAGTTCAAAAGAGGAAGATCCCAAACCAGAGCAAAACCAACGCGAGAGGAGGACCAGGGTGGGACTCTATAAAAACCAGGAGTCTTCATAAGAAAGGCTACAAAACTCAATGGGACCTCCGACTTCAGCATACAGCAAAAGGCACCACAATATTATTCTAGTTATCTAACTCGTGAAAAAATTGGCACGTAATTCTCTTATTTTTTCATCTCTCATAATGCTGTAAATCAAAAAACTCGACATATAAATATCCCCCCTTATAAAAAAAGTCTTTGCTGTTAGCTAGTAGACAATGAAAATAAATATTTCCTTTGTTTAGAATATCTGTCTGTTATACAAAATAAAAATATTTCTCCTAGTGGTGATGGGCGGGGCTTAGAGGGGCATGTTGTCAGCTTTGGAGCGATGAGACTGCGAGCGCCCGGGCCGACTGAGGCCACGGTGAGTCCGAGACTCCGCGGGCCGCCCTGGGTCCACGTTCATGTTCTGCATACTGAGGAAGGGCGTGCTCTCGCCCTCCTCCTCTTCCTCCTCGGAGCCGCTGAAGCTCTGGGAGCTGTAGTCCCTGTAGTCCTGTAGGCCGCTGCGCTGGGAGATGTGTCCATTGAGGCGGTTCCTGCGCGGTCGGCGCCGGCTCCGGATTGGCTCTCGGGATGAGGCGTATTCCTGCGTGGTCTCATACGCCTCCTCGTCCGGAGCGTGGTACGGACTGGAGGGCAGGCTGCCCGTGCTCTCCGTCAAGTAGGGTCGCCGGGGCCGCCGCGGCTGTCGGTACAGGCTGCGGTCCTGTAGGGGCAGCAGAGAGCAGGTGAGAGGTATACAGCCGGCACAATCCTGTATATCCTGTATCCTGTAATCCTGTATATGTATATAATGTAACAGACACACAGACCTCCGGGCATCGTAGCAGAGGCTGGTCATCCTCACAGCCCCCCACCCCTCCGGGCATCGTAGCAGAGGCCGGTCATCCTTTCGGTGGTAGGCGGCGGCTGCGGGGGGCAGGGACAGGGCGTGGCTCGTGTTGGGGGAGGTGATCTGAAACGTGGGCACCTGTGGGGGCAGCGGGGGGTAGTGGAACTCCACTGGAGACAGTCGGGCTGGGGTGGTCAGTGCTGACACATATCTGTAATAACAGGTCAGAATAAAAGAACATACATGACTGATGTTCATCATTATGAGAGGACTGTGCTTAAAAGAACTTCATTATCACTGATAATTACTGAATTAACTAATAACTGGATTTCAGTACAGTCTTTCTGTTTGTGTGACTGTGGCCTCCTAATGCAATTTTTTGCTTTTGTTATTTCTCTACTGTGCCACATGAGGGCGCCATATCACCCCAAAAAGCCTCACCATCTTCTTTATGGCATGATTGTTATTGTGGTGTATGGGAAGAGAATCCATTCAAATGTATTTACACATGTGCCAAACAGTTTGTGCATGACTTGTGTATGTATGTGTACATTCCTGATCTGTGCGTGACTAAATGTAGTCAAGTACAGAAATAAGAAAGCCATTAAATTATCAATATGAAATACATGTGAACTGCCCAAAATGTACAGACAAAAATCATTTTCTTCTTCTTTTCTTTTTATTCTTTATTTACAAATTCATTAATCTTACAAAAGAAAAGCTGATTTGTACCATATTTAGCTACTGCTACTTTCCATCTGCAGTCCCTGGACAGGTGAACACACACCAAAAATACACACTTCACCACAACTACACCACAAGACTATCATTGTAAGGGCAGTGTTCACCTGTCGCTGTGAGGGGAGTATTCACCTGTCGCTTTGTTTACCTGTCACTGTGAGGGGAGTGTTTACCTGTCGTTGTGAGGGGAGTGTTCATCTGTCACTGTGAGGGGAGTGTTTACCTTTTGCTGTGAGGGGAGTGTTTACCTGCCGCTGTGTTTACCTGTTGCTGTGAGGGGTCAGTGTTCACCTGTCGCTGTGAGGGGAGTGTTCATCTGTCGCTGTGAGGGGAGTGTTCACCTGTCGCTGTGAGGGGAGTGTTTACCTGTCGCTGTAGGGGGAGTGTTTACCTGTCACTGTGAGGGGAGTGTTTACCTGTCGTTGTGAGGGGAGTGTTCACCTGTCGCTGTGAGGTGAGTGTTCACCTGTCGCTGTGGGGGGAGTGTTCACCTGTCGCTGTGGGGGGAGTGTTTACCTGTCACTGTGAGGTGAGTGTTTACCTGTCGCTGTGAGGGGAGTCGCGCAGGGAGTCGTAGGAGTCCCCGTAGGTCATCCCGGTCCCAGAGCCCTCGGTGCAGCCCCAGTGAGCTCTGCGGGCCATGCAGGCTGGGCTGCTGCACTTACTGGTGCCCACAGAGCTGGACAGGCCCGACTGGCAATCGGAGTTCATGCTCTCTGTGCGCTCCATGCTCCATGTCTGCTCCTCATGTCTGTGCAAAGAGAGAGAGGGGTGGTAAAATGTAACTTCTAACCGTAAAAATAATATAAAAAAAATATATTATTCATTAAGGACACAAGGTCCCCCATTGGTGGTTTTCAGATTCTAGAATGTGATGAGGTCGTACTCGCAGATGAGGTGCAAAAGTCACCTTTTCCCTATTAAATTCATTGTACCTTGCCATGAAATATCTAAAAGGTAAATTTTCAAATGTTGAACCTGATCATTTCTATTATTGATTAGACTCAATCCCTCATTGTATTAGAACAACCTGCATTTAACCAATATAATTTTTTGCTTCCCCCACCCCATTTTAAATATTATTGGCCTATGTCTGTGTAATTCCTCAGTCGTCCAGTTCTGATCCATAGTAAAAGCCAAAAGTAAAATCTGTCAACAAGTTGGTTTGAGAGGGGAGTTAAAGAAGCAATTTTTGTTAGGAAAGACAATCTTTCCTTGAACAGGAATGGGGTCCTTAGACATCATCTTTCCCCCATAACTCCATCCTCAGACCCAAAGCAAACAAAGGAAACAAAGAGAACAACAGAGCTATCTAGGATACCAATAGGTGCGAAAACACCTATTAACAGTTGAATGAATATGCTAAGTATGACTCAGGCAAAGTGCACACCTAGCCTACATACAGAAACTGTAAACAATAGATGTTAACAGTTTCAGTGTAGTTAGCTCTTCCCTTCTGATAGATATAAGGCAGTGTCCACCAGCAATCTGACCGGAACTGAAGAAGCGGCTTGGATGAGCAGCGAAACGACTCCTACGACTTTTTGTCCACTTGACAGATTTTACTTTTGGTTTTTACTATTATTGGCCTATAGCATGTTGTGATGTCATCTGTAACCCAACAATAAGATGCAGGCATTACTCTTGCATTAATCGGTCAGACACACGCAGGTGTTGCAGACTGGACACAGACCTGGATCCATAACGCGAGGCATGGGAGGCGGTGGTGGAGTGGTGCGAGCGCGTGGACATCCGGCTGCCTGCGTAGTTCCCCGCCCCCTCGGCCCCGTGGCTGATCACACACTCTGTGGTCGGGACGCTCTTAGAGATGTACTGGAGCAAAAAGGGAGAGACTTGCAGTAATCAGTTATAACATGACGGCCAATGACAGGTGAAACAAACCGGTTATCTCAATATAGTAGTGTCTTCTAGTGGTAGTGGTAGTAGTAGTAGTAAGAAACTGAATAGTTTAGGCTGCATTTCCTAGCTAAAAAAAAGCTTTATGGAACTCAACAGTCATGCCCACTCCACTGTCCGGTTCCATAAATAATTTTCCCCTTTCCCAAATATCTTTATTTTCATTGACAGTGAGCTGCCAGACACACGATAAAACACAATTTGAATAAAAATATTATAGATTATTTGTCAGGGAGATCCAGGACTAAAGTGGACATTCACTTCTTTTACAGGCCCGACAGCTCATATCTGTCTCACAGCGGAACAATGGGGAACAACAGCCTGTACAGTGTAAGGTGAATCCTCTATAGTGTATTAGCTTAGCTTTAGCATTAGCCGCTAACCCAGAGTTCCCTGCCTTTCCCAGGTCTCCTCCTCTGCTCGTCCTGACTCTGCTGTAGCTCATTACACTCGGAGGCGCTTCAGAGGACCAAGGTTATTTTTAGAAACAGTTATATTTAATTAAAGCTCTGACATGCCGGCCCTGTTTTAGCACAAGCTCTACACTTCTAAATGAAAGAACCAGAAAATATAAGACCTCTTTGCTTTTTCTGTGGAGGCATTTTCCTTTATGTGCTAATCCCACCTGAAAACAAAGATAATTTACAATTTATTGGTAGTAGACGACTATGGAGTATTAGAAATTCTTAGGTACCCATTTCCTTAAAAAAAAAAAAAAAAGACAAGATCAAGGTCAGAACACAAAACTATATTGGTGGTTTTCAGATTGTGATGCTGTCATATTCCCAGATGGGATTAGATTGTACTTTACCATGAAATATCCAAAAGGTAAATGCACTAATGTTGAACCCGATCATTTCTATTAGTAACTCGACTCAACAACAAAATCTGCATTTTATCAATATTCATTTTAGCTGCCCCCCATCTGTATTAAATATTATTGGCCTATGGCAGGAATGACCAAACTATGGCGCGGGGGCCAAATGCAGCCCTTAGACCAATTTCTGTTGGCCCTCCGGCCCCCTGCTGAAATGGCCCAACCAAACATAGGCAGAATTTTTTTACTACAAATATAATAATTTTACCACTATTATTTAAATAGGATAACATTGCATTGCATTCCATCCATTGCATAACATTACTGATCCAAGTCTCCAAAACGTGCAGTGGCTCTCTCAAAACTGTGTAAAATGCACCAATGTGACACTGTATTGACACCGGTCTGTGGCCCTCCACTTCAAATATGTTTCAATATGTGGCCTTCGGTGAAAAAAGTTTGGATACCCCTGGCCTATAAAATGTCATGTCATCTGAAACCCAGTTATTAATTTTCCTAAATTAATTTCTAATTATAAAATGGAAGGCCACATTAGTATGCATTTTATTTTTACATCAGTGGGATGTTGAGTTGACTTGATTTCACTCAGTATGAATGTGGGGTGTGAGTGTTGGTGGTGGTTGGAGGGCCCGATGGCGCAGATTGACAGCATCGCTTCTGTCAGTCTAGCCCAGGGTAGCTGTGGCTACAATAGTATCTTGAGTTAATAATGCATGAAATTGTAAAGTGACTTTGAGCGTCTAGAAATGATCTATATAAGACTAATGCATTATTATTATTTGTATAGCCAAGTGATTAGTAAAGTCACAATATAAGAACTCAAAAACAATAAACATGGACATTTTACAATAAAGTTAATGCTATTTCAATCCAATCTAAACTCCAAAAAGTAAACCTATGTTACATGCCAGCTATTTAAATCATATTAACTTCACTTCAGAATAAATAAATTTGGTCACATTCAGAAATGGCCATCTATGTATACAGTGTTAACGAAAGAAAAATAAGGATTCACTTTGGTTATTGTTTCAATTAACTGTATGTAAAATGATTTCTTCTCACAATAATCCCAACATTCAGATTTGATATCGCAACATCCCCTCATTTTTCAAATTTTTTTAGGTCTTATTTTTTGGGTCTTATTTGCGCTCACATCCGCCATGGGGATCTCCTCAGGCCCAGGTCCTGGGTGGTTGGGGCCGTTGGCGAGCATTCGGTTTGGCTGCTCCACACACTGGTTCTGGTTCTGATGGATGTGGTGCATCTTCTTCCTCCGTTTCCTAAAAACATGATCATAATTAACAAAAGGTTATGGCTTAAGTACACTGTACAGTATCTATATGTATTGGTTTGAGTCGTTTTGATATTTTAGGTCTAGATTGTCTAGAACTTCAACATGATACTAAGATAATAATGGCTGGTTAAAATGCATTTAAACCAAAAAACTAAAAGAAAATATATTTTTTCTTCTTTTTCTTTTTTTCAGCAGATAATTTTGCTAAAAAAAAGGACATAATAGTGGAGCACCCAACGTTATTTTTTGTAAACCTGGAAGACAATTCATTTATGTGAATACAAGCCAAAAGGGTTTGTGAGCACTTGGAACTTGTTAGATTTAAATACCTACTTCCTCCGTTCAGATCATGCAGCTAAAATACTTAAACATATAAGAGAAGGTTTGCCTGAATGCATTATTTAAACAAATCTAACTAAGTAATATTTAAATTTATATTTATTTTTAAGGTTTCTATGAGTGCTACCCATACACCAATGAACACAAGTCCACAGTGGCTGCTATCCTCCTGTACATCTCTTCCTCTGCTCGATAACTTACATTGTTTGTGGATTTAACTATATAATGGAAGGACAGTTCACTCTCCTTATCACTTTTGGAGATATGACAAAAGGCACTGTAAAATGTCATTAAAACTACTTTTCTAATTGGCCCTGGCAATGTAACCTTGTGCAGCAAGATGGATTCTCGTGATATTTGTGAGTACACAAACTCACGAGAATCCATCTTGGCAAGCTCCCACTGGTGCGATAGCACTGGTTGGCTCACCAATGACAGAGCAGCATTGAGGTTTGTGCGGAAGCCAAAGGTGAAGTGCCCAAGTGAACCAAAACAAACATGGTGAGGCTGACAGACGTACTTCAGCCTATTTTAGCCTCAGTACAGACTACTTTGTGAAAAATGTACAAAAAGGTAAGCACTTTGTGCTTTTGTGGACAGGGAAGATGGCAGCGTTTCTCTCGACTGGATGTAACAAAAGTTTGACTTTTCGTTTCGTTTTCCACTGTTTTGATGTTTCGACCATTCAGATTCAAATAATTGTCATGACTTTACACCTTTTCCCGATCGCTTTCTCTGAGAGCCGTTCAGAGAATGATAAATGTGTAGAACTTATCTCAGAGTGCTAAACATATCAACCTTTTTTTTTTATAAAACCCCCTGTACAAGAGATCAGAACAACTCTTATCTTAGGACAGAAATTGTCCATGTTTAGGTTTTCTTTTAAAGGTTCTTTAAAAGAAAAAGTTCTTACTTGGTTTTGCAGTAGGCCACCACACACACAATGCCGACAACTAGCAAAGCCACGCAGATCCCCGTGATGGTCAGGACTCTCCTCTGGTACAACTCCTCTGCAACTGTGTGTCCAAAATATACAAACGTACACACACATTCACACAAACCACACACAAACACACAAAAATACAGCATCAGATCTGGTTAAAAGACTTAAATATTATTATGGTACTATCTCCTCCATCTCATCACCTAT
>JACM01036073.1:0-25948 GCA_000787095.1 Periophthalmodon schlosseri | reverse complement strand
GTTTAGTTGTGCATATGACTGAAAGTCAAATCAATCAATTTTATGATGATTATTTATGTTTTGACTTGTTTGTATTGTGATTTTAATGTCTTGGCACTTTGCATTACTTTGTGTACTTTGTGTGTAAACTTGCTTTGCCTTGCCTAAGGTTTGACAATATATCCCAGGCAAAATAAGTATTACTACAATTACTACTTCTACTACTACTACGACTGCTACTACTGCTACTACCACTACAACTACTACTACTAGGGTTTTACAAAAAGTGTAATTACATTTACCACCTACCACAAATGATGTGGTAGGTGGTAGTGCCACACTAGGCCTCTAAACATGCTCTAGGATGGTCCACAAATGAATACTTCATGATAACACTTTGATTTACTCATTATACATTTTATAGGCTCATCTTTTTATTATAATGTGAATAGGCCATACTTTCCCTAAAGTACTTAAAGCCACCATACATAATTAAACCAATTATTAAAAATGATTGACCCAAAACAGAACAAAAGCATGAATAGATTTCTGTGTAAATTAAACAAAAACTCAAACACTATAATACAAATTTTTTTTTGCTATGCTTTATTTTTTATGTGCAGAACAGTGAGGGGGGTTGAGAGAGGGTCTAGGCACACAGCAGCCTCCTGTACCACTTCCTCTTTTTCTTCTCCAGCTCCTGCTCCAGTGTTCTGCTCATCTCCTACAGGGAGCACTGTTCTTCTGTCCTCCTCGGCTTTTGTTCTAGCGCACTGCATCTCTCACAGGTCCTCAAAATGGCGTTCTTCTCCTCCTCAATTTTTCAGACCTGTGCCTCTTTGTCTTGCATTTGCTGGAGCATCTGGACTTTCTGCTCAGCCTCCTCTTGTTGTTTTACCTCCAGTTCATTAGAGAACTATACCAGAGCAGACATGTCACATCTTGACTGTCTGCACAACCTCTTCTTGTTGTTTGGCCTCCAGTTCATGTTCCAGGGCAGACATGTCCATTTTAAGATTCGCCAGTGCATGCTCCAGTTGAAAGTTCTGCTCCGTCAGCTCTGTATTCTCCGAAGATTTTTCCTGCAGTTTGGATTTCAGATCAGCAGCGTCCTTGCGGAAACTCTGCTTTTCCATCTCCCACTCTTTGGATTTTTGGCAGGAATCTTCTTGAATTTGTTTGAACATCTCTTTAATTTCAGTGACCTGTTTCTCCAGTACCTCAGTAGCGCCATCTTTGAACTGAAGCTGGTATTTCAGTTCATCTGGTCTATAAGTGCTCCTCTCTCCCCCTTCACTTGATCCAGTTCAGTTTGGAGTTCTTGGGTTGTTCTGTCCTTTCTCTCCATCTGAGTGTTATGAGCTAGAGCTCATAGAGTGTTATGAGCTTCGTTTTTCTCAGTGACTTGTCCTCCTGGTGCTGTTTACTGTCTCTTTCTCGAAGCTTCCTGAGGTCTTCCAGTTCTTGGAGCAAATCTTTCTCTCTGGCATCTAAAGCCTGAGCAGCTTTAGAGGCCATTTCAAGCTGTAACATGACAAAGGCCATGCCCCGCTTGTCTTCCTCCTTAGACCTCTCATAGATTTGAGGCCCTAACTGCTCCCTCTCCAACTCCTCAAGAGTTAGAAAGGTGTGGCCCACCTTTTCAGATAGTCCAGAGGTCTGGTCTGGATCGGTGGATGCTATCCCCTGCTCCTCGAGTTGTAAAATGACTAAAGCCATGCCTCTCTCGTCTTCTTCCTTAGACCTCTGTTGGTTTTGAGGCCATAACTGCTCCAACTCCTCAAAAGATGGAGAGGAACCCTCCTCAAGAGGGTCTGGATTGGTGGATACTATCCCCAGCTCCTCCATCAGGTTGATTTCCTCACTGTAGAGGTGTTCGTCCTCTTCAGGAGAAAAGTCGCACCAGTTTTTGGACATGTTTGCTTCTCTGAGTCGGTTGCTGTGTGCTCATTCGGGTCCTGAGTTGTAACATATTTACCTCATTAAACGTCTTTGTCAGTCCATGTGATGGTTAAATATGTATTTTTGGGGCGTTTGAAGCGTCTGTCGTCTCCACCTGATTTTCTCTGTGCAGAAAAGCTTTGAAATATGGCTGACACGACCCAAAGAGAGTTCTCCTGTGAAAACCTGACTTTTATCTAAATATTTGGCAATATGTTTCTTTTTATGTGATTAAACTGCCTTATTTCAATAAAAAAGGGGAAAAGAGAGAGAAAAAAATAAACACATTTGAGTCTGTTCCCTAACAGTGTATTCTCATAAGCGAGCTGTAGGGAGCACTCTATTGCGGAAAATTTCCTAAGTCTGCTTTAAGATAATTCACCATCGATCAAATCTGTTATTAATCTTAAATGCTGGCTGTCCACAGTGCAACAGGAGAGTTGCAGAAGTAATAGTAAAAAATCACAAAATCACAATATGAATAAACACAAGATGCAAAAGGTGCAATTATTTAAGCTATATAATAAAATGTCCACTCCTCTATCTTTCCGAAAGCCTCATAACATGACTTAGGCCAGTGGTTCTCAAATATTTCACACCAAGTACCACCTAAGAAAATATTTGGCCTTTCAAGTACCAACAGATCTAAACCAGGTCTACAGCAGGACTATTCTGGGTCACATTTTCTTTATTTATACAGGGGAACCCAATGAGATCACTTAGGCTCTCTTTTTCATGGGTGCCCTGGTTAAAATACAATACAAGCAGAAAAACAAAGAAAACAAACAAGTCCATATAAAACATTAAAAACAGGTGCAGGTGTGTGTATAAAGGTTAATTACCAGATTATTAAATTGCAATTCTGTCACCGAAGCATTCAGTTTTGCTTTTTCTGGGAGTGTATTTCATTTTTGTGAAGCAAACAGCTAAAGGCCTCTTTCCCGTCTCAGTTTTGGTGCAGCTTATCCCTAGCCTTATGTAGTCATGTGATCTGATATTAAATGTTCCAGTATCAATGATCAACAAGCATATGAGGGATTCTGGCAGATTTTGAAGTAGTCCCTTATAGATACATTTCATGCAGTGTTGTTCTTTTCTAATAGACAGTGATGGCCAACCCACAATTAAGACTAAATTTCATCTTGAATTAGACTACACACTTGATAGTAGTTCTAAACCAGGACTGACCCAAAGGAGGACAAAAATATGTATTAAATTGACTAAATTCAGAAAAATATCTGAACTACCGATGGTACTAATCTGTGTATTGTCTGAAGGAGCATCCAGAATAGCCAGGACTACTACTACTACTACTACTACTACTACTACTACTACTACTACTACTACTACTACTACTACTTCTACTACTACATTTTTACAATATCCAACAATATGGACCAAACTGGGAATAAACCAGAACTACCAATACTACTACTAGTACTAGGATTTTATTAAATTATAATATAGACTGAATTGGAAATAGACCAGTACTACTACTACTACTACTACAACAACTAGTACTACTAGTACTACTACTAATCCCACATCTATAACACAAGTCTTTTCACTACAAATTTCAGATTAATTCAGTATTTCTTTGAAGCAAGATTAGACTGGTTTAGTGCCACTTCAATGGTCCTTTTTATATGTATGCTAATCCTACTGTTAGCACAGAATCTGCTGTAAATGATGAGACTGAATATTTTTAGCAACTTTTAACCTTAAAATATAATGGGCTATTGCATAAGTACTTTAATAAGTTCTGGTTTAGACCTGGTTTAGACCTGTTTTAGATCTGGTTTAGACCTGGTTTAGGCCTAGTTTATACCTGGTTTAGACCTGGTTTAGTGCTGGTTTAGTGTTGGTTTAGTCCTGATTTAGTCCTAGTTTATACCTAGTTTAGTCCCCATTCAGTCCTGGTTTGGTCCTGGTTCAGTCCTGGTTTAGTCCTGGTTTAGTCCTGGTTTAGTCCTGGTTTAAACCTGGTTTAGTCCTGGTTCAGTCCTGCTTCAGACTTGGTTTATTCATTTAATTAGGCTATTATACATTGTAGCGTTCAACATTATATTAACTATAACTTTATTTTAAAATACCAGTGCCATACCATACGCAAATATATTGTGTCTAACTATAATTTAACTATAATGTAACTATAATCTAAATGTTTATTTCAGGTATTTTTCGCTGAAGACGTGGGCCCAAACAAAGGTGCAATAATCGGTCTGATGGTAGGGGGCGTAGTCATCGCCACCGTGATCGTCATTACTCTGGTGATGCTGAGGAAGAAACAGTACACATCCATACACCATGGGGTCATCGAGGTGAGCCCTGATTTAGACTGGTTTTAGTCCTTGGTTAGCCTTGGTGTAGTCCTGGTTTACTCTTGGTTTAGTCCTGGTTTAGACCCTGGTTTAGACCCTGATTTAGACCTGGTTTAGACCTAGTTTAGTACTAGTTTAGTCCTGGTTTAGAACTGGTCTCATACTGGTTTAGACCCTGGTTTAGACCCTGGTTTAAACCCTGGTTTAGTCCTGGTTTAGACCTAGTTTAGTCCTGGTTTGGTCCTAGTTTAGACCTGGTTTAGAAAGATTTTACTTTAGTAACCTGCATAATGGGTAACCTGGCCAGCAGTATGAATTCTCATGATATTTGTGAGTTCAAAAACTTTACAAGAATCCATTTGGCCCCACTCCTTCTGCTGTGATTGGACCCGGGCCTTCAGTGGTTCAGACCAATCACAGAGCAGCATTGAGGTTTGGGGCAGAGCCAAAAGTGAAGCACTCAAATCCAACATGGCAACGCAGACAGACATACTGAAGGCTTGTTCCGCTTCCACCAATCAGATTCGTCATGACAGTCCGTCTTTTCCCAATCGCTTTCAGTGAGAGCCGTTTCAGATTGATAAATGTGTAGAATTCCATTAAATCTGTCGTTAGCCAGGTTAGCTTAGTCCTGGTTTAGTCTGGATTTTGATTTGGTTAAGTCTAGCATTCATGGGTTTCAGCTTCCTGTTTATAGGCACCATATTGAGGACTTTTCACAAGACTGTTCCCTAGACTGTTTTGTTTTGTTAATTGAAAAAATTGTTTACCTCAAATGTCTCTTGTTCTTTCTTAGGTGGACGCTGCTGTGACCCCAGAAGAGCGCCACCTGTCGAAGATGCAGCAGAATGGCTATGAGAATCCCACCTATAAGTTCTTTGAGCAAATGCAAAACTAAAGCTAAACAAAATTAGAAAATATCAAACAAGCACACAAGACATATTTAAAATCATCTCCTCCTCCTCCTCCTCTGGTCCCAAAAACAGTCCTTAAGATGGGTCCCATGTTTAAAGTATGTTTTCAATCATTTAATGCTCCTGAAATATATAGGTTTGGATCTAGTTTAGACCTGTAAAATCTTGGTTTAGACCTGGTTTAGGCCTGGTGACTTCTAGTCTAGACCTGGTTTATTCTAAATTTTGACCTGGTTGAGTGTGGGTTTAGACCTGGTTTAGGCCATCTTTAGACTTGGTTTAAGCCTGGTTGAAGTCTGGTTGAAACCTGGTTTAGATCTGGTTTATTCTTGGTTTAGACTTGGCTTTGTCCCAGTTTAGTCCTGATTTAGACCTGGTTTTAGACCTGGTTTAGACCTGGGTTTAGACCTGATTTAGAAGTGGTTTATACCTAGTTGAGTCTTGGTTGAAAGCTGGTTTAGTTCTGGTTTAATCCTGGTTAAGACCTGGTTAGGATCTGGTTTAGACCTGGTTTAAACCTGGTTTAGACCTGGTTTAGACCTGGTTTATTCAAGTTTTAGGCCACTATACATTGTAGAAATCAAGATTCTATTAAATAATTACCATTTGACATTTTAATTTTAAAATACCAATGCCATACTGAATTTTTTTTACTTGAAATCTTATTAAAATTCTGAAAAAACAGATTCAAGTTTAAAAATATATTCAAACTAAAATCAATAAAACTAAAATTGCCAATAAAAACAAAATAAATTTAAAATGGTGGGAACCCTGTGTAGGCTATGTAGCTTATAGCATCTCTCGCTAGATATTTTTCCACTGTTATTTTTGTATTTAATTTTGCCTGGATTTTGCACCAACTTTTATTCACTTTATAATTTACAGAAAGATGTTCTGGGTTGTCTAAGGCCTGCTGAAAAATGTGCATTCTCCAAACTCAATTCAGAGATGAAGATTCATTACATTTTTGGCCGTTGATTCTCAAAATTAAAATCTGAAATGTAGTTTGGATTGTAGCATGCATTAAACTGGGGCTAGTTTAATAAACATGTTGTATAGTTGGATTTAATGGTAAACAACAAAGTGCTTAGGATGTACAGCCAATGAGAGGGGTAGAAAGGAGCATAAAGCCCGCCTCTTTGTGGGATAAAGCCCTCTGATTGGGCAATCAGACAAATGGCTTCACTCTGGTTGAGGAGATGGTTCTGTTTAGACCAAGTTAAGACCTGATTTAAATACACTACATACAGGTGTTGTCCTGGTGTAGACCTGATTTAGTCTTAACTAAATCCTCATTTAGTCCTGGTTTATATCTGGTAGGGTTAGACCAGGTTTTGAACTTGAACAGCAATCCACAGTTTAGACCTGGTTAAATCCTGGTTTAGACCTGGTTTAGACCTGGGTTCCACCTAGTTTAGATCTTGAATTGGTTCTGACAGTTTAGTTCTGGTTTAGACCTGGTTAAGACTTGGTTTAGTCCAAATTAAACCTATACAAACATGTTTTAAAACTAGCCCAAAATTAAACCTATACAAACATGTTTTTAAAACTAGCCCAAGTCTGTTCCACTACTTGCACTCTACAACACTGGAGACATAGCAACCCTTAGCTTCCTTCCTACCTCCTCCCTTCCTCCCTTTCTTCCTTCCTTCCTAGTTCCTAGCTTGTATCCTCTCTCCTTTGTGTGTCCTTGCTCATTCACAACAGCTGGACTGTCACACGCGGTGCGCTTAAAGGGACAGTAATATTATTTTGACAATAGTGGTTCTTTTAATATTCCTTATTAGAGATAATGGCTTAGATCTGGGTTAGTCACGGTTTAGATCTTGTATAGCCATGGTTTAGTCCTGGAAGAGACCCGTTTTTGACCTGATTTAGTCCTGGGTTACACCTGGTTTACCTGTTCTTGACATGGTTTAGTCCTTGTTTAGTCTAAAACAGGCTTGGTTTAGTCTTGGTAAACTTTAATTAGACCTGGGATAGTCTGGGATTAGATCTAGATTAGTTCTGGTTTAGACCTGATTTTGGTTAGACTTGGTTAGACCTGTTTTATTTCACATATTCGCAATAATTGTAATTTCAAAACCCAATATACATTTTGCATTACTATTAATTGCCATAGACAATATTTACCATTCCTATCTTTTAACCCACTACTTTACAAAATCTGTTACTGTCCCTTTAAGACTTCTGGAGAAAAAATGGTTGTAAGAACTCTTTATTTCTTGGTCTTTTTCCGGTTTTGTTTTTCAAAAAATAATGAAAAAAACATTGAAAAAAATATGACAAAACATAGAAAACAAGTGAACTGATGTAAAGTCCTTTTTTTAAACTGCGTGTATTGCTGAGTCTTAGCTATCGTTCCTATGTAGTGCATGACGATTATTTCAAATATTTGGAGAAAAAAGATCTAAAAGCAAAGCTGCTCTTCTCGAATAGATTGTCATTTTAGCAAGATTGTATATTTAGTAATTCTTGTGACCTCGTGAAAATGATACGGATTTAGACTGACACCAGGTCTGCTTTGAGAATATCATGTACATTGAAAAGAAGTTGTTTGTCGAATTGTTAATTATAATTTTTTTTTTCCTTTTGATGCTCATCTGTATGTACAAAACTGTCACGGAAATGTTCAAATCGTCCAAAAAATCTGTGTTTTTGTTAAGATCCAATCATGTTTTTATAAAGAGATGATGGTGATGGGAGAAAGGCTGGTATTTAAGATGGTTTGGACTAGTTTGGGTCATTTCAAAACAAGTGGAGAGCTAAAATAAAGTCCATGTTAATCCTTATTTACTCCTGGGTTAGTTCAGGTTTAGTCCATGTTAAGATCTGGTTTAGTCCTAGGTTAGTCCAAGTTAAGACAAGGTTTAGACCTGATTTACACCTGGTTTAGACCTGGTTTAGTCCTGGTAAATTAGTCCAAGATAAAAACCTGGTTTAGACCTAGTTTAGACTTGGTTTACTCAAGATGAGACTTGGTTTAGACCTGGGCTAGCCCAAGATAAGACCTTGGTTTAGTCCTGGGTTACACCTGGTTTAGTCCTGGTAAGATAGTCCAAGTTAAGATCTGGTTTAGTCCTGGTTATGTTAGTCCAGGATAAGACCTGGTTTAGTCCTGGGTTAGTCCAAGTCCATTTTAGCCCTTACATCTCCACTTGCTTTGAAACAGCCACACTGAACGCTAATGCTGGTGACACTTGTACAAAGGCTGCAGTGGGGTGGGGTTTTTACACTCGATGGCCAGCGGGGGACGCTCTAAACACAGAGAGAAGCAGATTGTGTCGAGTTTGGTTTCTGTGGGTTAAATACGAGTCTCACTGTGTTCATATCGTGCAGGCTGTTTGCATTGACTGGGCTTTTACACTGTCCTCCATATTAAAGTTTTGAATGTACATACTACATTTGACTGTCTGTTTTCAATCTTAATTATTTTGATATAAACAATTTGTTTATGTAAGTGTTTTTAATTGAAATTATATAAACTATTGATACTTTGCAGCTGATGTCATCAATATTCCCTGGGGCTGTCATGCCCCAGAATTTACTCACTGAGCTGCAGAGGCTGCACTAGCACTGAGTCATGATTGGCTCCAGGTGCTGGGGTTTAGGTAGTGACCATTCAGATCAGAGAGGCTTTTTTAGGTTTAAACCAACTGGATTTCAGCATTGAAACTGGCAACCCAAATGAGACAGTCATTTGAGACTCATTCTGCTTTTTGATTGGATAAACGTCTTGAACCAAAATAATTAAAACATAAGTGACTTGTTTGTCATGTCCAATGTTTTTGTAACTAAGAACAAATCAGCACTACACTTATCAGTAGAAGCTATATTTGATTTGGACATGTTTACCTCGTATCTGGAGACACAGGTCAAGTTCGTGAAATTTAAAATCAAAATCTTACATACAGTACCTTTAAGGTGGTCTAATCTTAAGTAACAATTTATGTTATCTAACCTTTCTCAAATGCTAGAAATGATTTATCAATGCTCCCATACTACTCTTTATCCCTCTAGTCTCTGTATGAACCAAATGCCTGTGACCGGCACTGCTCTGGGTCAAATGGCTTCTAGTTTGTCCTTGAAGAGACACCATAGTTATCAGTCATTTCAACAGCTCAATGGGTTTTATTTTTTATATTTGTGTCCCTGAGGAGAGGACAGGAGCTAGAGGCTAATGCTATGTGAATAGGTCAACCAAGGGGAATAATAAGATACAATGGATTCTAGATGAGGCTATATGTATGCAGTGATATCTAAGGCTTCATATTATCAAGCCATTTGTATACAGAGATAGTGAGAGTTTATGTAAATTGTAAACTGACAAAATGGAGAGCTAGATATTAAATAATGGTTGCCCAGAAGCTAGCATTTTGTATCTGACACAAGCCTAAACAAGTTCTATCTTTAGACATAAAGGCGATAACATTACTATGAAAATGATCTGCCTACATGCGCAAAGGAACTGTATGTAAGATTTTGATTTAAAAATCCATAAAACTGACCTCTGTGTCTCCAAAAATGAGGTAAACATGTCCATATCTAATATAAGTTTTACTGATAACAATAACACTAATTTATTCTTAATGACAAAAACAAAAACAACACATCCAAGTTTTTCCTCAGTCTGCAGGTTAAGGCTCTGGCGACAGATTCAGTTTTGATTGTTGTACATTTTATTTGTTTATACTACGTATGAGTTTTCACTACTCATAAGATTTTATATTAGATAAAAATGTAAAATTGCGTTAGTATAGTTTAAAGTAGTTGTTGATGTTATTAATGAGTAATTATTCATCTGTGTGTCACATATCAAAGATGTACATTATTAGAATATTTGGTAAATTATTGGACCCCAAATTCTCATCTCTCCTTAGCTAGATTGCAATTTAAAAGAAAAACAAATCTATGAATTTGTACTTAGATTTGAAATACAAGATGCAAACCAAACCCAAATTATGCCATTTTTATTATAGACAAAATGGAAAACATTGTGAGTGTGGCTAAACTAGCATTAGCATTTTACATGTGCTTTAAGAACGGTGCAGTACAAAGAAATGACCACTGGGAATTTTTATCTAGTATTTGGCAAATAAAACACATAAACAGCGGAGGAACATTTAAACCTTTTTATTAAATACAACAAATTTCGAGACGAAGAATCAATGTACAACATGGAGAGCTTCACTTGGCCACGTCGTCCAGTTTGGGGTCTGGAAACATAAAGATTATGTGAACAACTTAAATCAGTGTTACAATGTCAGGTAAATATAAAAGATAATAAATGTGCAAAAAAGGTACCATTTATTTAAAAGCCCTGTACTCGATTTTCTTCCATGTATTTAAGTTTTTAAGACAGTAAGTCAACATATAAGCCTAACTCAGCTCTCTTCTAGGCTACAGGTGTAAGTGTAACTTAATATAAAATAAAATTCAAAATGGAAAAATTGCAAACACTTTGTTTTTACATGTTAAAGCATTTGCTTTAGTAGTCATATCCCTAAACCATTCTATAGCATCCATATTTAATCCAGCCCAGCATTTCTCAAACTGTGGTACATGTACCATTAGGGGCACGTGAGTTTCAAATGGTCCCTGGACAGCTCTTCAGTTTGTGGGTTTGACTCCAATTTTTTTTTTTTTTTTTTTTTTTTTAGAACTATAGTGGAAATGAGGTAGTCCACTTTTAGACCTGGTTTAGCCCTACATTCGACCTGCAATAGTCCTGCTATAGAGCTCAACAGTGACCACCCGCTTGACCCCCTCCGGAAGTAAATTTTCCATAAATTTTTTCCATAGACTTTTCGAAAAATGCAAAAGGCATCGCAGAAGCTAACCAGCTACGTGGTAACCATTAAGCCCTTCTGGTGACTGGTGTTGCGAATTATCCTAGGCTATAAACACTGATACCCGCACCAGATTACTGAATTGTTCATCTATGCTTGTTGCATCTATCCCTATTCAAATAAAAAAAAAAAAAAAACATAACACAGTTGTTTTAAGCCCAAAAAACACATTTAATTAAGATTCTGTAAAATGCTTTAATAACTGCTTTAATAATAAGTGACTTATAAACTTTCAAAAATATATTTTAAATAAAATTATAGCGCTGATTAGCCCTGAGCTTTCAAACTTTACATATACATTTTATTTAGAAAGTCTATGGAAAAAATTAATGAGAAATTTACTTCCGGACTTTAGATCTGGTGTTACTGGGGAAGCCTAACCTTTTCTTTGGGAGTACTTTATGCAAAGGTTTATTAACCTGTGAATTTGAACTCTGGAAACTTGTTCAGGTCTCCTCCTCCGTAGAGCCGCTGCAGTTTGGACACTTCCTCATTCATGTTTTTCTGGAAAGAGGGTCCAGCATCAACGATCCCACCGGCCACCCTGAGGAGAGGGAGAGAAGTGTGATTTTCGATACTAGTGTTATCACAATACTAACATTTTTCAAACTTGATTTCGATACTAAGGAAAATACTTAAACTAGACAACAGAATTTACTGAATTCTCTTGTCTAGTCTAAAAAATAAATGTATTTGTTCTTATAGTTTTTAGTATGTTCATAATTTGAGCAAACAAAAATAAACCAATAAAAAAAACTAACATTTACCAAATTGTTTCAGTGATTTGTTGAAAAACTACCACCCCTCCTCCCTTAAAGCTTTTTTGGCCAAAAAAAATAGCATGCATTTTCATTTTTGGCTGAAAAACTTGGAAAAACATGCGTCTCTACTGTGAGCAGGCTTGCATCTCCACAAACCCGACTCTTATTTAGTTTAGAGGAGGGCCACCTGCTCGTCTTGTCTATTTCCATGGAAACGAGCAGGTGACGTGTCACCTCCAAAAAAATACATACTGTACTTTCAAGTTAATTTTTTCATGATACTTTTAACATTTGTATTTTTGGCTCCTGGATCTGTCGGCTACTTTTACTTAAGTAACAAACTGGAGTACTTCTTATATAGCCAAGTATAGTATATAGTATAGCCAAAACTACAGTTATGATTATTGACATTATGACACGGAAAACACTGAGGAGTTGGAGCAGATAGGTGGTGCATGTGGGACTGACTTGCTCTTGTTGGTGTAGTCGCGGATCTTGTCTAGGAAGAGTTTCTGCACTGGGTCCATGTCTTTGGCCTTGTTAAAGATCACAGCTGAGAGGCCGATGTTCCTCCGTAGAGTGAGGCCCACAGTGGAGCGCAAGAGAGAGGAGAGCTGGAACAGGCGATGCAGCGACATCTAAAGACAACAGCAACAGTAAAAAACATTATTTACATGGTAGAAATATGTGGAGGTGGGTAGACTGAGAAAATATCTAATTGTGATTTTTCTGATAAGCACTGTGGTTACATTTGTGATAAAGACTGAAATCTGAACTGACAAACTAATACAAGAATCAAATTTCAGAACATGTTTGTACAGATCTAAACTACAAGGTTAACAGTTTGTATGCACAATAAGACCCCGTGGAGACACAGGTAGGGCATCTGACACACAGGGGCATTTCAGAACATGTTTGTACAGATCTAAACTACAGGGTTTGCAGTTTTATGCAGAATAAGACAGGAGATTTTGTTGTTTGTGGAGGACTGATTCTGTTTGAATGCGACTAATCCTCCAACTTAGTGCTAGCAAGTGCTGCCACAGTATTAAAATTCTAAACTCAATTTTAATATTAAGGAAAGGCTTGATACTCGATTTCGGTTTTAGACAGGGTGCAATTTTCAAAACTAAATAATTGTAGTAAGTAGTATCTTTAATATTTTCATGTGGTCTTGAACTAATTCAGATATAGATCAATGCAAGTCACTATCAAAACATGTCCAAATGAGGATCTAGTTTCCAGACTAGTTTTAGTATGAGTATCGAGTACCAAGACATTTTTCCTCTGGAGTCAAATTATCTGTGACATTTAGTTTACACATTGATTCAACCTAATATTTTAAACAGAAACAAAACCATAACTACGTGTGCAGGCCGAATAATGGCCTTTATCACCAAGTTAGACATTTTAAATTTTTAATTTCTGTCAAACCCTCCTTCCCTAACAAAACAGAACAACTCACCTGTTTTACTTTTGTTGGTAGTCAGTTTACTGAGCGAGTCTTTACGTCCTAACGTGACCCAAGTAGCGTCAGCACGGACATCAATGAGATGCTACATTAGCTTAGCAACGGTGCAATTAAAGGTATTCAATCTAAAATCATCAAAATAATAAAAAATACGGCTTCAAAGTGCGTTTTGTTGTTAAAATAGCACGAAAACATGAGGAGTGAAATTATTTGAGAGAGAATGAGTGCATCATTTAGAGAAAACTATGTCTGCTAATACTAACCAGATCTGTCAATGGGAAAATTCACTAGCTTTAGCTTTAGCATTAGCATTAGCAGACCCTCTAAATAAGTTAGATTTAAACGCAGTATTGATGCTGCAAATGCACAATCGAAGCTACAGTAGATATAAGCACGGGTCATGTAAAAGACAAGCGTAACGTCAAGTGAAATTACTAGTTTTTTTGTAGTTTTAAAGCGGAATTACGCACTCACCTTGGTTTGACACGAACAGCTAAAAATCCAAATGTGGAGACCGCGGAGGATTCTGGGAGAGCAATACAAACACGTTTTTTTACGTAAAAGACTGCAAGAGTTGTATTTTTTATTTGTATTTATTTATTAAGGATAAAAATATCTGGTTGTATCTGGTTACATATCATTTCATGATAGGTAATTAAGAAAAGGTGTATCTATTTATTTATTTATTTATTTTAAAAGTGCACTATGTAACTTTTTTGTGGTGGGGGGTCCGCTACCTGCTTTTCTCTGGAAATATTATTGAGATGCAGGAATATTCCAAAGCATGACATGTTGCATGTATTCAATTACAGGTATCCTGACTGCTCAAAATAAACATGCATTAGGCCTATTATTGTGAGCAGGCTCTCCTTTCCACAGATCTGACCTGTAACTTTGTATAGCAGCGTCACCAGAAAAAGTTACGTTGTCCACCTTGTAAGGGTTCCTTAACATCATGTAAATATCTATAACTGACAAACGTATATATTAGCATATGAATTGATGTATTCCCAATCCTAATGTGCATAATATCTTATGCAAATATGTTGTAATGGGAAAAATAATGTCTAGCCAAAAAATATAATATTTTCCAGATTTCATAAAATAGAAAAAAATGGACAAGCAGCAACATATTTGTAATCAATTTATCATCATTTGTAAAACTATGCCAGTCAATCAAATTCTTCTGTTAATCTTAATAAGCTTAAAGGTCCTATATTACACAAAATGGACTCTTGTGAGTTTTAAGACATGTTATAATGCTGTTACCTCCTCAAAAACATACCTGGAGTTTGTTAGGCGTGTTCTATCAAAAATGACGATTGAAACCAAACAGTTATAATCTCAAACGTTTATTCCCTATACAATACAATTCTAATACAGACCTCTGGGTCAGATCGTTGTCCCTAATGGCCTCTGTACGCAGGACTAATGTCAGGCGCTCTGACTGCCTGCCATTCCCTAAACCCAGAGTTAAAATACAACAATCATGAATATATAAATAATATGTTGAGCAGGTGCGTGCCTTGGTTCCTCCTTCAAAGCCTCTTTCACTTTTCTCCAATATCCCCAACTGTACCGATGTGTTTTTCAACCTTGAGATGTCTTCGGATGCTTTATCTCTGTAAGGGAGTTTCTGCAAACCACACAGCTGCCTCCTGTTATTCAGAACACACAATGGTGCCTTTAAAGGGCACTGTTAAAGTGGATAGATGATTTCAGTGTTAGAGCATTAAAACAATGTTCAAATCAGTGTATAACTTCATCAAACAGTATTCAGACAAATATATGAATTCAGTATAAAAACAGTGTTCAAATCAATGTGTAACTTAATTAAACAGTATTCAGACTAATATATGAATTCAGTGTTTTGATATATAAGTGTGATTCCCCTAAAAGCTTTATTAATCAATGTGTAACTTAATTAAACAGTATTCAGACTAATATATGAATTCAGTGTTTTGATATATAAGTGTGATTCCCCTAAAAAGCTTTATTACGTGATAAAATATATGAATATAGTGTTTTGGTATATACGTGTGATGCACCTAAAAAACTTTATTACTTTATATCCTTAGAGTTTTATTTTGTTTCATTCACACATATTTGAGTAATCGTTTGTTATTAGTATGTCTACATCTCCAAAGCTCAAAATGTTCTGTTCCACCTTGTGATGTCATATAGTGGTAGTTTTCAAGTAAACAGCTACCTTTTTACATTTTTTTTAATTTAATTTTATTTTTTTCTACCTTTTGTTCAGTGGAGATTGGCAGTTCCAAGGCTGAAATTATCCAAATGATTCTAGTGAAGGTGAATGCAGTTTAAAAACACAGCAGAGCACTTCCTGTATTACCACATGACGTCACAAAGTGGAACAGAGTGTTTTCCATTTGAGAAAAGAACTCAGCCTAAATATGCAGGATTTCTGTGTTAAACATGTGTGAATAAAACAAAACACAACTCCAGGTCTGTTTGTGATGAGGAGACAATGTTATAACATAGATCAGAAAATAGCGTAATGTGCGTCCTTTAAATGCCAATATTAATCGGATTTACTGTGCTAGATAAGGCTACTGTTTATACCAAAATTCTGCCTCTTCGTAAATAATTCAGTAGTTTTCTTACCTTTTGAGAGCGCATCACATTGCGTATTCTGTATTCCCACAAAGACGAGGACACTGGACCGGCAAATCTCCATAAATCTTTCACGCACCGTCCGCCATGTTGGACCCTTCAGTGCGGAGCCGTAGATTTAAGCGTTTAATATTTGGGAGTGATGCTATAAATAAAACAGCGACAGAGGAGGGACAGTCTGCAGCAGGATTCAAAGTAATAATGAGATAACTGTTCAGTTAACTTGTTAAAAATGTCAGTGAATTAAATAAAACGATAGAATATTTTTCTTAAATTCAAATGTTAAAAATCTCAGTATCAGTATTGTTGACTTAAAGGTGCACTATGCAACTTTTTGGTGGAGGGACTGCCATCCTGTTTCCATGGAGATGGTATTGTTTTTACCTGAATGTTCAATGAGATGGCATTCAAATTATGTGGCTTGCATTTATTAATTTTAAGTGTTGCTCAAATATACCTTGATAAACATGCATTCTTACTGTAAGTGGGGTCACCTCTCCACAGATGTGACCTGTACCTTGACCTGGTGGCATCGCCAGCTTGTCTCCATGGAGATAGATAAGTTTAATGCCATGCTGTGGAAGACCCTCAACCAGAAAAGTTACATAGTGCATCTTTGACAGTAAACAGGACAAAATATGAGTGAATATATAATTAGAATATGCCACGATTAGCACCATATTGGTTTATGGTGAAAAAGACCTCATGTAGTCCTGATGTAATCCAAGTTTAGACATTGTTTGGTCCTAGTGAAGTCCTGGTTTAGTTCTGGACAAGGCCATGGTTAAGACTTGAATGTAGTTTAGTCCTTCTTTAGTTCTGCCTTGGTTGTTATTTTTCCCTGGTTTAGTTCTGTTATGGTTCAAAGCTGGTTTAGAACAGGATTCAGATCTGCCTTGTATAGTCCTGACTTTGTTCTTTTAGTCTAGGTTTAGTCTGAGAAGTAATTTGGCCCTTTAGTTTGGTTTGGTCCTAATTTAGTCCTGGTTTAGTTCTGGTTTAATCCTGATTTAGTCCTGGTTTAACCTTTAGAATCAAATATTACCAAAAGTCTTTCATACAAAACCATTTATTTTTGTTACATCTTTCAAATGCATTTTATACAATTCATTCACACTGAAAAATCTCACGCTTTTTGATCAAACATCGACAAAAAGTGGCACTAAAATGTCACCATTGAAGACACAAAATTAAGGCAAGTTTTTCATAATTTTCTTACAAAAACAATATTGATAAATATCACAAATGAACCCCAAAAGGCACAAGGCTTATAGAAAACTAGATATACCATGCAGGCACATTGTAGAGGACGGAATGGGTTCAAACTATTGGTACCCCTTTATAATAATTACACTTGAATTGGCCTTAATGAACATGAACAAAGACCTAATGAACAAGAATGATTTGGGTTTAGTAATTACTTAAAATACTTGATTTTTACTCTTTTAAAAAGGTGAAAAACAGAACTAGTTTGCAGTGCTCCAAAGTTATTCCTCACTTACCTCATGCATTCTGAGCATCCTAATTATTCACAATGATGAGTTTATAAGCGCTTTTCACAACTTTCAGAGACCAGAGTGGAGTTTTGCCGTCATGGTAATGCTAATTCCTGAATCTTGGGCAATAAAACCCATTCTAATTAGATGCAGACAGTACACAGCAGACTTATTTTGAACTCAAGACCTGCTTATACAATATATCTGTACTGGGGCCAGACACATTTTGCTCAAATACAGGGCAAAACACTGGTCTTTAATTAGTTAGGGTTAGGATAATAATTAAGTAGTCATTCTTAAACTATATGTTCATTATAACTTAAGTCTTTTGTTCATGTTTTATTAAGAAAAATGTAGTAATTATAAAGTATCACCAAAATATTACTTAAATACTGCAGTAGTTTATGGCTTTTAAGTACTCGCAAAAAGCATCAAACTTAACTCTTTGGTACAAGAAAAATCAAATATTGTAACATCATTTGCCTGCATTGAACGGGGATCTTACGTCGCCACCAGGGGTCAGTGTAGAGCCTTGGAAGAATCATAGCAAAACGCAATAGAAAACAGACGTTGCCAAACGTATTGATCTATTTGGACAGGTTTCGTTATTGGAAGATAGTCAAAAATATATTTATAAATTGAAGTTGTTGGCACTGGGTTGACGGAGAGTTGGTGGGTCTCATAGCATGAAGGACTGCGTGTGTTTGAAGTCCTGAAAGAGAAAGAATCAAATGGTTTATGGTTAATATTTCTGTAATTACTGGGCCTATCCATATGAAACAAAAACATTCTTTCAAAAACATCTGGGTTTCAGATGACATCACAACATTCTATAGGCCAATAATATTTAATACAGATGGGAACAGCTAAAACAAAGAGTTTTGTTGTAATACTGTGAGGTCTTGGGTCTAGTCACTGATGGAAATGATCAGGTTCAACATTTGTGAATTTACCTTTTGGGTAATTCATGGCAAAGTACAATGTAATCAACAGGGAACTGGCTCTTGCCCCCCACCTGGGAGTATGACATCATCACATTCTAGAATCTGAAAACTAAAGATCGACCGATATGTTTTTTTTCATGGTCGATGCCAAAACCAATTGTTTAAAATCCAGAGAAACCAATGGTTGATATGTAGGGCTGATTTAGATTATCTCCCCCAAAGTATATCTAATAATAATTTATTACAAACTCACCCACAACCCTGTCTCAATATAAATTAGATAAGAGAGCAGTGTAGTCCCATTTTCTGCAGTACCTCTTTGGACTAAAGTGTTTTATACAGATTTTTAGGTAGGTGGTGAGCGCAAACCAAATATCGGCCTCTGGTGGAGATTTAAGACCGATAACCGATACACTAAAAAGTGCAAATTACGGCCAACCGATATATTAGTATCTCTACTATCTCTGAAATTATGGCATCATCAAATTCTACAACGTGAGCACCCCCTGTTAGCTAGTAGCAGCAGTATGTAGTAGTAGTAGTTCCACAGTAACCAAGATGCAACTGTTATCAGTGGCAGCTATAGTATTAGTAGAAGTAACAATACTTTCTTTTGTAGTAAAAAATATGTGTTTGTGGTGACAGTAGCTGTTGTAAATAGTAGCGAGCCTAGTAGAAGCAGCAGTAGTAGTAGTAGTAGTAACAGTAGTAGTGGTAGTATTAGTACCATATCAGCCAAGTAGTAATATCAGGCTACATTTGTTTTCCCTTAAAATACAGTAGTAGTATATTCCCCAATCTGTGAAATATTAAGATCTTTAAAATCACGCAGTTTAGGAGTAGTATTAGTACTTATGGCAGTTCTAGTAGTAATGGTACATTTGTTTCGCAGTAAAAAGATACAAAAGTAGTATTTTTCTCACAATATTTCATATATTTATAATCTTTAAAACCACAAAAACTGTTCACTACTCTTATATTGACTTGAGTTACATCATTAGAAGTACTTTTACTGCAGTCCAGATTAAAGTACTACTTCCACAGCTCAATCTCATAACAGAGAGCACAGATCCGCTAGGAACAGAGGCTAACGACATTACAATAGACTGAACTAGGGTTGTACTGACTGACTGTGCACTGTGAGAGGCGCTGTTCATGTCAGTAATAAAACCACTTATAAAACCAGACACCGATTTGGTTAAGAGGCTGTGAGTGAGTTACCCAGGGGCATTATGGGAAACATTGAACAGTAATCATTTTATGATTTGGAAATATTGCAAGCTGACAGAGAAGTAAAATAAAAACTACTTAAACATTTGTTTTACTACAACTACTAAAACTATGCCATTTTAAGGACTTTTGACTATTCAAAACGTATACTATTTTGTTGAGGTCTACTTAAACTACTACAACAACTACAGCTGCTAGTACTGTCGCTACAACACTATAAAACTACAGTCACTAAAGTCAAAATAACTTCCTCTATTCATGAATTTCAGTCACATTACTTTTTTCTGTCACAGGCACCATTTTGAGAAGTTTTAAAATATTCAATGTTCAAAGTATATATTATTTTGTCTTGAATCGTTAAGTGCTATGGAAATTATTTGATCTACATTCAAAACCATTGTTATATTCTAATAAATTAAAAGAAATTATTACTACTACTACTGGTACTACTACTACTACTGCTACTACTACTATTATTACTACTACTACTGGTACTACTACTACTACTACTACTAGTACTACTACTACTAAAACCTCTACTAGTACTGTACTGTTACAGACACTTTGAGGCCTTCTGATTATTCAAAAGGTATAATATTTTGTTTTGAACTGTTAATTTATCACATTGCTACTACTACAAGAATTACAACTACTACTGCAACAACAACTACTACTAATACTAGTACTATTACTGCTTTAACAGACTACCTTAAATCCATTCAAATTCTAGACAAAACATTTTGAATTAGCAATGTCCTTAAGTTATACCTTACCTTACAGTACATTTTTGGCTCACCCTTTCAAAATAAAATCCCACTTCCTGTATTTTTGCCTTTACACGTGAAACTCTAGAGGGGTCTGTGTCACTGTGATATCGAGTGTGCAGTTTATAAAGCGCTAGAGGCATCCAATCTGCTTAAGTCATCTCGGTGTTTGCGCTTAGCTTTAAGAGGTCAGACCAAGGTGGAAAACACAAAAATGATGTTTACCTCTTGTGGCGGAGGGATGTAGTTCACGTTGGACCTAAAAGGAGGGAGAAAGAGAGACAGAGAGAAAGAGGGAAGAGAGATGGAAAGAGAGAGAGAGAAGGGGGAGAGAAAGAGGGAGAGAAAGGAGAGAGAGAGAAAAAGAAAGGAGAAAGAAAGAGGGAGAGAGGGACAAAAAGGGAGAAAGTGGGAGAGAAAGAAAGGGAGAGAAAGGGAAATGGAGATAGGGAGAGAAAAGAAAGGAGAAAGAAAGAGGGAGAGAGGGACAAAAAGGGAGAAAGTGGGAGAGAAAGAAAGGGAGAGAAAGGGAAATGGAGATAGGGAGAAAAAAAAATTGTTGAACAAAACAGTAAGTTGAAGCTCTGTCCTGACTCATGGCTGTATTAATAATGCAGAGAAGCCACTCCCCCTTTGGCTAAAATGGAAAAGTCAGAGTGAGTGACTGATACGACATAAAAAGGGCAAGTTTACATTTAACTACATTATAATTAGAAATACTGAGAACCATTATGTGAACAGACCTGATTTAATTCAATATTAGACCTGGTTTAGGCGGCACAGTGGCTAGCACTCTCGCCTTACAGCAAGAAGGTTCTGGGTTCAGTTCCTGGGTTGCCTGGGCCCCTCTGTGTGGAGTTTGTATGTTCTCCCTGTGTCTGTGTGGAGTTTGCATGTTCTTCGTGTGTGTGTGTGTGTGTGTGTGTGTGTGTGTGGAGTTTGCATGTTCTCCCTGTGTCTGTGTGGAGTTTGCATGTTCTCCCTGTGTCTGTGTCTGTGTGGAGTTTGCATGTTCTCCCTGTGTCTCCCATAAATGCAGGGCTACAGGGAGAATGCAGTACCTTAACCTGGTGAGATCACTCAGTATTTCCCTAATATTCTGTCCTGACTTGTGGTGTTTAAGTACTGCTTTAGTCCTGGTGTAGTCCTGGTTGAGCTCTGGTGTAGTCCTGGTTTAGCTCTGGTGTAGTCCTGGTTTAGCTCTGGTGTAGTCCTGGATTAGTCCTGGTTTAGTCCTGGTTTAGCCCTGGTTCAGTCCTGGTTTAGTCCGGGCTCTGTCTGAGTTTAGTCTAACCTAGCACAGCAAGATGGATTCTCACGATATTTTGTGAGTCACAAACTCACAAGAATCCATCTTGAGAGACTCCACTCTAAGGGTCAAAGGGACCAATCACAGAGCAGCATTGTGGTTTGGGCCAAAATTGAAGCGCCCAAATTAACTCACGACGCCAACAGACGTACTTCAGTCTGTTTGAGCTTTGTGCTTTTGTGAAGGGAAACATGTCTGTGCTTTTCTGTCTTGCTTTAAAGAAAGTTTGAGTTCTCGGCTTGTTCCACTGACGCTTCCACCAATCAGATTCAAGTATTTGTCATGATGCCAGGTTAGGTTTAGTCCTGTCTTAGTCTTTGTTAAGTCCTAGTTTAAAGGTACACTTTTCTTTCTTTGCAGCTTTAAGTTTTTACTCCATTGTAAATTTCACAAAGAAGGGCTTAAAACTAAAGCTGATTTGCCCTGGTCTCTCTCTCCCCCTCTCGCTCTGCTCTCTCTCTCACTCACATGTCTTCAGGCCGGTGCAGGGTTTGGTTGGACGCTTCGTGGCACTCAGTAATCCAAAAGGACCTGTAGGGGGCAGTGTTTGATGGGCTTTTTAGTGTAATTTGGGTCAAATGTTTGGGTCAGGTGCACACGGCATGCTCAGGGGGGACAAGGGAAAATGGAGGATCAGAAACACTCAAAAACATGCACCATTCTGCTGCCAGGAGCAACAGGGACAGAGACAACAGAGGGATTTTAAAGTGCCTATACATTTTTTTGACTTAAACTTACTTGGACTTACACAAACTTTATTGGTCCACAAGGGAAAATATTTGCATATAATACAATAACAAAGAGCAAAAATATAAAAGGTAATGATAAATTCAAAATAAGTAGCAAGATAAGCCAAATAAGGCTTCATTATATCATTTTTTCACATAATTGAAGCAAAATGAGTCCCAAAACAGATATATTGTATAAGCAGCTCTTGAGTTCAAAATAATGGCTTTAGTGGCTTATAGGTTAGTGGCTTTAAGGTTAGGAGTTTTAGTGTTTGAACCTGGTTTAGTTCCAATTCTTTTTTTCAAATAATGGTTTATTCTGAAGTCATTCTGTAACAATGATAAGAAACTGATGTTATTATAACAGTATAAGGCAGTAATAATTGTAGTTTTAGTCACATTTTAGGCCTGGTTTAGATCTGGTTTAAATGTGGTTTTGCCTGGTTTGAATCTGGCTTAGTCTTGATTTAGTCTTGGTTTAGGTCCAGTTTGAAACGTGGTTTAGTCTTGTTTTAAATCCTGGTTTAGTTCCAGATTCAGACCTGGTTTATTTAGTCTTGTTTTAGTCTTGGTTTAATTTCATTACAGATCTGCTTTAGTCCTAGTTTAGTTCTGGTTCTGTTGGTTCTGTCACCTGCTTGTTTCTGTGGAGATCTTATTGCTTTGCCTGGAATGTTCCACATCATGGCATTAAACATATCTATCGCCATGGAGACAAGCAAGGGACACGACCAGGCCAAGTCAGATCT
Source organism: Periophthalmodon schlosseri (assembly GCA_000787095.1). Lineage (NCBI taxonomy): Eukaryota > Metazoa > Chordata > Actinopteri > Gobiiformes > Gobiidae > Periophthalmodon > Periophthalmodon schlosseri. The sequence goes on along the minus strand of JACM01036073.1, from coordinate 2,858 downwards.
GTGTATGAATGCATGTTTTTAAGGTACTGTAATGCAAGATAGATTATGTGTGTTTAATACCATACTGTGAAACATCCCAGGCAAAGCAATGAAACAACACTCAACACACTTAAATGAATTTTTAGGAGATATGAATTAGAATATATACAATGCACAGGCTGACTGACAACCTTTTTTTCCAATATTAGACACATTGCTATGACAACAATATAATTAATTTCAAAAGTGGCGTTTGTTATTTATTAATGATTTAGTAATTATTAGCTTGGTCTAAATAAAGATAGCACCTTTTCACATGTTTGACAGCTTGACAGAGTGCTATGCTAGCAGTAATTTAGCCATCACTGTGTCTGAATGCTAGAGTGAAGAATGCATTGTCTAAGTGCCTACGTTTGAACTGCCCGTGTTTACGATGGAGACACCCGGGATGTTAACCGCAGCGCATCAGAAATCATGTCACATTGTCTTTGAGGAGGAAGAAGAGAGGGGGAGGAAGAAGAGAGGGGGAGAGAAGGAGAGAGGGGGAGAGAGGGAGCATGGGGCTAAAAATAGTGATGGAGTGAGAGAGAGAGAAAGAGAGAGAGAGAGAGTGTGTGTGGGGATAAAAATAGTGAAGGAGGAGAGGAGAGGGAGAACTTAACCCAGACAAGAGAGAAGGAAGGAGAGGGAGAACTTAACCCGGACAAGAGAGAGGGAGGGGAGATGGGGGAAAGAGAGGGAGGGAAAGCGGGGCAGGGAGAGAAAGGGGGAGGATTAACCCAAGCAAAAGAGAGGGGAGAGAGAGCTAGATGGAGATAGAAAGAGAAAAAGAGAGAGAGGGGGCGGATTAACCTAAACAAAAGAGAAGAGAGAGATGGAGAGAGAGTTAGAGAAGGAGGGCAGGGAGAGAAAGAGAGAGATAGAGAGAGGGGGGATTAACCCAAACGAAAGAAGGAGTGAGAGAGCTGGAGAAAGGGAGAGCAAGAGGGTGAACAGAGAAAGATGAGAGAGCTAGGAAGGTAGAGGAAAGGAGGGAGAGGGGAAGAGAAATAGATAGAGGAAGAGAGAGATAGAGGGGGACAGGAAGAGAGGGAGAAAGAGAAAGAAAGAAAGTAAGGGTGACAGAGAGAGAGAGGGAGGAAGAGAGATAGAGAGAGGGGGGAAAGCGCAAGAGAGAAACATATAGAAGAGACAGAGGGAGAGCAGGAAGGAGAGGGAGGGAGAGAGAGGGAGCGCTAACAAGGCAGTAATCAAATAACAGTGTCTTTGACTGTAGACAAGCCAAAGGCCTTTATGTCCAGAGACTGAGCAATATGAAGTGAACGAGGAGTGAATCAGGACTAAACCAGGACTAAACAAGGACTAGACTAGGACTGAACCAGGACTAAACCAGGACTGAATCAGTGCTGAACCAGGACTGAACCAGGACTATCTATTGCCATCTGCACAAAGTTAGTGCATTGTCATTTTTAAACCTTTTCAAAATAAGATGGAAGAAACACTGATCTGATCTGTAACTTGGCTTGGTGGTGTCGCCTGCTTATCGCCATGAAGTTTAATAATACCATACTGTGGAACATTCCATACAAAGAAATAACAGCTCCATGGCGACAACCAAGTTAACTTTATTTTAAATGACTAAAATGATGACTAAAATGAGTTCAATGTTAAACCTCAACCTCGTATAGAACATAGTTTTTTATTATTATTATTTTTTTAATTTTTTAGTTTCTATGGGTGCGTTCATACTTAAACATACACCACATCAAAACTTGGACTAAAGTAGGACCAAACCTGGACTAAGACTGGACTAGACCAGGACTAAACCAGGACTAGAACAGGACCAAACCAAGTCCACATGCAGGACTAAACTGGGCTCAAACCAGTATGAACGAACCCTAAATTTCACATGTTCTGACAGTGAGCATAATCTGCAGTATCTATAATCCCGATTACACACTGTTTAATGGCCTACAGTATTTCCCTTTTGTTGATTAGACTCGACTAATGAGTCCATAATTACTTTTCCTCCTAGAACGATTCAGATAAAGTGCCCAGCAAACAGGAACAGACTGAATATTTTTACTCATATATTTGTGTATTTGTGTACTTTTTGTACTAGGTGATATTAATACTATAGTTTTAAGCAATAGGGGAAAGGAAAAACATAGTAATAGTAGTGGTCGTAGTAGTAGTAGTAGTAGTAGTAGTAGTAGTGGTAGTTGTTGTAGTAATAGTAGTGGTATAAGTGGTGGTGGTGGTGATAGTAGTCGCAGTAGGCAAAACTGTGATAGCAGTACTGTACTGTACAGTACTAGTAGTAGTAGTTCTGGTTGTAGTAGTAGTCATTGCAGTAATTCACTAGTAGTAGTAGTAGCAGTAGTAGTTAGCTGGTAGTAGTAGTAGTAGTAGTAGTAGTAGTAGTAAAAGCAGTAGTATCAATAGTAGTTGCAGTAGCTGTAATAGTAATAGCATGTTGTTGTTGTTGTTGTTGTTGTAGTAGAAGTAATAGTAGTAATGGACCTTGAAGTACCACATTTTATTATATCCTAATAACATGTTTCAGTACATTTTTCTTGAGTACTTTTTACTCAAAACCAAGTAATACATTTGTTGCGTACCTTTATCTACTTAATATTCAGTTTTTTACTTCAGTTTCAACAGTGTCTTTGACTAACCCAAACCACTCATATTAGCGTACTTAGAATGATAGCATACCATAAATCAAACCACAAATGCTACACTAATCTTAAAACAAGCTAAATCCACATTTTAGCATTAGCCTCCATGCAATCTGCATGTGTTTAATCCAAGGTATTAGACTAGCCACAACCACACGTCAGTGTTAATGTAATAAACCAGAAATAAACCAGGACTAA
>KN483467.1:100620-123165 GCA_000787095.1 Periophthalmodon schlosseri | reverse complement strand
TGTATAATGAGGAACAAATACATCAAAGTGCTTTTCAATCCATATGTGACCTTGGACTTGTATAATACATGAATATTTATTATAAACATATTAGACTGTCCATGTATTCAATGCCCATTTGTAGCAGACATCTCCTCTGCTTAGATTAACCTCACTGGTTTGTGTGAAAGGCTGAAGGAGGCTCTGGTGGTCCTCCTCATCTCTATGCATCCACTGTGGCGCGCTTGCTAGGCCCCGGGCGAAACCTATTCTTTTTGATAGCCCATAATTGCCCGGCTGATGTATATTTTTTAATATCCAGCGATATTACAGGGGCTGGTAATAAAACACAGCCGGGTGTAGAGAGAGTGGGAGAACAGGGGAGAGGACACATGAGGGGAAGCTGAGGAGTGAAACCTGATGGCTCGGATTAATGGAGATGTACCTGATTTTTACTGTCTTAAAAACATAAAAAGAAGTGCTTCCATTTTTAACAGTTTGCAAACTTCTCACATCCTAATTATTCACAGCTTTTCTCAACTTTCAGAAGCTAGAGTGGAGTTTTGTTGTTAGCATTATTATACCTGTGGAATCTAAGTATTCTGGATATTTAGAGCAGTAACCATGGCAACTATGGCACGGAGCTAAACATGTCTGCAACTTTGCCATATTAAGGCTTTTTAGCATGTTTCTAACAGCAAAGAAAGAAGAGATACAATCAAATAAGAAAAATGTGGAGCACTGTCACAGCTTCACTAAAGGCAATATTAACAGTAGAAAAATACGATCCACAGCATCCGTTTAGGTCAAGAGGAGCCATAGACATTAGCCTGGTGTTAAAAGGTGGTTGTATTAAAAAGCCCTGGTAGAAGTTTGAGTCGTTTTGGGAAAGTTGCTGCTCCTACTGTATTTGTTATGTGGGAGAAATCAGGATACATGCTACAGTGTCCTGGATAGAATATCCCAGTGAGAGTATCCTGGTTTCTCATAACCAGGATACTGGCTTATCCAGGATACAGAAATCAGGATACTGCGTCTACACGGACACACAGAGAACCAGGATACTGATCCTGATCATGTAAACACACCCACTGTTATACTGTGAAATATATTACTCAAGAAAGAGTAAAAGTATGGTGTCTGAAAACAACTCATAGAAGAACTATTTTATTAAAAATAAACTGTAAATATACTTGTAGTAAATGTACTTGAGTATTTGTACCTGCGTACTACCCCCCTCTGGATGTGGGACTATGTGAATATGCAGCCATATGGACTAAGTAAAAAAAACAAATAATGAATGTACAAAGATTTTGCTTTGAATTGTGCAATTATTCCTGATTGCTATGCACATAATTTTCTTTTTCATATGTTCAATTACAGTTACAATAAATAAATAAATAAATATATATATATTTTAAAATGCAAGTCCATTTTATTATAACTTAATAAAATAAAGGGCCACAGAGGAGAAGAAAATGAAAGCTACAGATCAGCAGGTTATATTCCACATACTAAAGCTCCCATGTTAATGCGTTTACACTGAGAGTCCATTTACACTACCAAGGACACAATTACTGTAATAGAGTCAGGGGTGGAAAGTAACATGACACTCTTATCTTTACTTTCATTTTACTCCTCTAGGAGTTGTACTATTGCCAGTAACATTAGCACTAAAAGTACTTACTCATAGTAGTAATGGTAGCAGTAGTAGTAGTGGTAATGTAGCAAGTAGTAGCAGCAGCACTTGTAGTAGTTTTATAGTGCATGTATTTGTAGCAGTAGCAGCAGTAGTGGTGGAAGCAGCAGAGGCAGGAGTAGAAGTAGTGTTGGTAGTATTAAATGTAGTAGTTGTAGTAGCATCAGAAGTATTCATGTAGTAGTAGTAGAAACAGCATCAGTATTAGTAGATAGTAGAACTGTAGTATTAGCAGTACCGGTAGTAGTAGCAGGCGCTGTAGTAAAAGCAGTAGCAATAGAAAAAAGTGGATGTACCAGCAGTACTTAAAGCCACAGTATGTAACTTTTTAGCCAAAACATAGAGTAAAATAACCGTTGTTTTGTTGTTTTTCTTGTTTTTATTGCGCTTAAAAACATACGTCTCCACACTGACTGACCTGACTTTTATTTGGCCAGGATGAGTCCGCCTTCTTGTTTCTATGTCAGTGTTGTTATTTTGGCTATACTCTTCCACAGTATGGTATAATAATTTTATGTAATCATGCAGTTGACCAGAAAGTTACATTCTGTACCTTTAAGTACAAAATATCACTTAATTGGTATTTCTTTTATATAATTTCACCCCATGTATTTCAGAGGTGCCTGTGTGAAGAATATGGTCTCCCTCTCAGCACTGCTTGTGTTGTGTGCTTGTGTAAAATGGAGGCAGGGATGCTTGTGCAGCCATAGGTCAACTCGCTGCATAGCAACTGGGCCCAGCCGTACAGTCAGACTCAGCACAGTGATGTATGGAGAAGCACAGGCTGTGCTGCTGCTGCCCAGGAGAGGCCTGACACTGCACCAACACATGGGATACACCTACAAATTATGTTTACTACAATTCAAATAAATACATTCATAATTATTATTATTAATTATGAAAATTACAATTCTAATCTGAGTTACAGGTAAAGATCAGTTTAATCTTGTCAACTGATTATGCTGATATTTAAATCTATAATATTGTAATTAAATGCAGCTGTAGTACAGTAGCAGCAGTAGTGGCAAAAGTGGTAACAGTAATAGTTTTAGTTTTGGAAAATGCAATAGTGCAGTGGAAGCTGTTGTAGAATCTATTCTTGAGTACACTGCAATATCTGAATCCAGACTTACCAAAAGTGCCCCCATTTTCCATGAGATTTTTAAACTTCTGTGTTATTTCTGAATCAACTGCCTTTACCCTCAGAGTGAGTGCTGATCGGGGTAGAGCATGTGGTTCTAATGTGGTTCTTACACTTGACGTATGTGGTACATGTGGTACTCTTGACAGTGAAGTACAGTATAGCAGTACATGTGGTACTTTTGACGATGAGGTGCAGTATAGCAGTGCATGTAGTTCTAATGTGGTTCTTACTCTTGAAACTAAAGTAAATTTACAGTATGAAAGTACATGTGGTACTCTTGACGCTAAAGAACAGTATGACAGTACACGTGGTACTTACTCTTAACAGTGAGGTACATGGACTTGCTGACGTCAGCTCCCACGTCGTTGCTGACTTTACATAGGTAGAAGCCGCTGTCGTCCTCCAGCACGTGTTTGATCAGCAGGGAGCCGTTACTCAGCAGCTGGATCCTGGAGCCAGAGTTCAGGGGGATGGGCTGGAACTGGGGCACTCCCGCACCTGCAATACACCAGTCATACAAATAATACTGATCATAAAAATGCATTAGTTGTATTTAGCTGTGTTTTAAAAACTCAATGCCACTTTCAAATTTGGGGATGTTATTGACAAAAAAAATAACCAGCAAACAACAGCAAAGTCAATTCACTACTTTTTCCTACAGCCAGCATCAACTGAAACAAAATGGCTAATTATGAATAAAACAGCACTGAAAAGAATGTCCATCCAGACATCAACTCTTTAGCTCTCATGGCGTATGGTTTGTAACCTTCAGACTGAGCACGTATGAGCGTGGATGCATGTTTACAGATTTGATGACAAAGCCTGTCAGATTAGGGTCGGATTGAAAACATGTTTCTCCACACCAGGCCTAAATCCCAGGGCCAGTAAACAGCTGCGGGAGCTGAGGCGAGGCAGGGCTGTGATGCAATCAGAACAGACATAATACTCATGTTTAACAAGGCACCGCAGCAGGCACAGTTACAGCAGGCACAGGGGAGCAGAGGACACATGCAGCCTTGGACTGAGGCCAATATCACAAGGTTTCTCTCATTAAGAAACCATTCATTGTAAAATGAATAAACATCAGTAATTATGAGGCAAGCCTAATGTAAGCTATGGCAAAAACAACATCATATCCCAGCTCTTTAGGTTCAGACTAAATGAATCCATTACCTCCATCAGTGTAGAGATGATAGGGAGTGAACTCACCTTGGAACATGAGTGAGCCATGAGGTGCCCACAAAGAGCAAACAACAACCATTCTGTATGTACAGTATATACTGTATGCAGGGAATATTACATACCTGTGTCCTCAAGTATGAAATTAATAAGGTCAAATCAAATATTTGTTTTACTAATGGTAATGTTGAATGATTAAAAGATAAAAAATGACATGATGAATTTAAAGAAACTCCACCCAAAAAGGCCCTAGCAGCTAACTGGACGAAAACAAGCAGGTTCTTAAAATACTCCATTTTAAAGTATGGTTGTCAAAAGTATTAAAAATCAGATACTAATTAATACTAAAAAGAGTATCGAAACTAGATACTCATTTGAGCAAGTATCGATACTAAAAAAGTCACACTCTCACGACACGCAGAAATTAAATTTCATGAATGAAATGAAATTTCTGAATAGCTTTACAATGATCTTGAGCTGTATCAGAATAAGTATAAGACACATAGACTAGTATACGCCCCTGGACCACTATGGAACCTACTGGACGACTGAGGGATTACACAGATATAACACCACATGGTAAAATAAAAGAAAGTACTATCAATCAATGTTGAAAATCACATTCACATTCTAAACAACGTGTGAGTGTTTTTATTATCATCCTGGTATCGGAATTGGTATTGAGTCTACTCCTTAGTATCAAAATCGAGTTAGGAAATTTTAGTATCGTGACAACACTATTTTAAAGTAGGCTAACAGTAACAGCATGAATGTGTACATTCATGCTAACTGAACATGTCCTCCTCATGTAATGATAAAAGTGCCACAATCCGCCGTGCTCATCTACTATTAAACACACGTGTGCACTGTGGCACACATCACATTAGCGCCGTGTTAGCGTTACCGTGTAGAGATTAGCTCATTTAGAGCTGTGGGTTTTTGCCTTTAATTAAAATGCAGTCAAGTGGCCGTGGCAAGCAAAGGGTCAAGTGGTGACTTTGTTCTGGTTCCCTTGGCTCTGGGAGGGCGAGAGGGAGGAGAGGGAGAGCCCAGCACAGCGAGAGGGGCTCTTCCTTGAATTATGGATTTTGCATATCCAAATAGTGCTAGTCGTTATGCTAATAGCAGTTGACCTTTACTTACTGTTCCATATCTCCCAGAGACACTCATCTGGCTCCTAGCTAGCATGGCCGCAGTAATAGCAAAAGGCAGCCATTCTGTGGACAAACTGCAGCGAGTCTTACAGCACATTAGACAATGGCGTCCCACGACACCTGCCCTGGCCCCACACCGGCCGCTTTTCATTACTCATCTCTTTAAAAAGAAGCACCTCAACCCTGCACGGCTTTCTGTGTGTCCACTCAAATTAGCTCACTCTTTTAACGGACCAAGATTTTTTTCTCTGAATTAAACCTTCACCTTTTCTCCTTGAAGAATTGCTTTTATACACAACATGTTTTCATTTACATTAGACATTAGGGTTGTCAAAGGTTCCTGAATAGCTTTAGAATGATGAGCTACATCAGAACAAGTATAAGACCACATAGACTAGTATACGCCCATGGACCACTATGGAACCTACCTTATACACAGATATAAGACTGCATGGTAATATAAAAGAAAGTACTATGATATAATGTGAAAATCACCATTCTATTGTCTGAAGAAAAAGTGTTTTTATTATCATTGTGAAATTGGAATCGGTAGTGAGTAGGAATTGAGTCTCAATGTAATATCGGAATCGGTATCGAGTATCAAGTCTATTCCTTAGTATCAAAATCGAGTTTCATGACAACACTGCTAGATTAATATATTTTCAGTGGAATTCCAAAAGATACCTTGTTTTTACTAGCTCTTTTCCCTGTAATGTCAAAGTGTACAACCAAACAAAGCAAGGTGTATTTTTGACCCCACACACATGGTCTCCCTCTCTACTACTGCTAACCATAAGCACTTCCGTATTGGTTATATAGTAAAAAGCATCCGGCATCCGTGCAGCCCGCCTGTTCTGTCCTCCATCTGAGTGTGCACAAATCCCATCAAAGGCTCAAAAACACATCTGATTCTGTTCTTCCTTTGATCTGGAAGCTAACCCACTGCCCCCTCTCTCCCTCTCCCCCGACACACGCACACACAGAGCCGAGCTCACTGGCCGCTGCCCTGCTCCTGGTAAGGCTTTCATCCCTGTTTTATGGTTGGGGGAGCACACACCTGGGGCCCTCTCTTTATGGGGCCTGTTCGAGTGGCTGCATGGACTCACCTGCTGCCTCCTGCTCCTGTCTGTATCCCTGGCCTCTTACTCCTTTGTCTAGCTATGCCTCTTACATATTAATAATCATTGGTTTGGTTGCTTTTGAGCTAAAATATAGACGTGGGCAGAACAACAAACTCCAAGCTAGAGAAAAATAAAGGGTAGGGTTGTCAAAAGTACGGAAAATCAGATACTAATCGATCAAACCTAGATACTCATTTGAACAAGTAAATTAGAGATTTCCTGAAAAGTTTTTTTTTTTTTTGAGCTTTATCACAACAAATATAAGACCTCATGGTAACATAAAGAAATTGCAATTATTTTGCAATGACAATTGCATTCGATCACTAGAAAAACACAGAAGATCACAAAAAAAATCTTCATTTAAGTAATTGATATCAAGTACTGAGTGAATTCCTTACTATCGAAATTGAGTATGGAATGTTTGTATTGTGACAACACTAATAAAGAGTAAGGAATATTTTGCCCTGTCAGATATAGTACCATGTCTTAATGTTATCTGATAATGCCCTTATGACTAAAACTATTCAAATCCAGGTTTATTTAATGTGCTTGTGTGTTGTCTGTATTAGGCCTGTGCAATTAATCAAATTTTAAATGAGATTGAGTTTCAGTAATCTCTAATCATCAGTTATATGTTTGGGTCTGAAGAGGTCTACAGACAATCCTGTGTGGGTAAAAGTATGTGGGTTAGTTCAGACTTTGAAGGGAGAAATTTGACAAATGTTTTATCTTAAATGGCAGTAATTAAAAGTCCATATTGAAAGTCATTGTTATTTGATTTAATGAAACTAAATAAAATTCAACTGAATATCATGAAGACTCTTTTTAATTATTAATTTTGCCCATATTGAACAGCCCTAGTCAGTAGCCAACGTCATTCTCCTGGACTAGATATGACACACTCCTAAACATATCAACCCAAACCAACTCAGCCCGACAGGACCAGTGGAAAACAAGATAATGTCCCACACAAAACTGTCTAAGTGGAGCTGCTCATCATGTACTTAGTGTACCTTTGGAGTGCTCCCAGACGATGGTGGGCGGTGGGTAGCCCTCTGCAGAACAGTTGAGAGTCACTGTTTTCCCATAGATGCCATCTTGATCTTCAGGCTGGACCACAAACTGAGGAGGAACTACACACAGACACAATGGCAATTAATACAAAAGACTAGGGATACCAGGTCTAATTTATAGCATCAAATACAGCTGTAAATAGGCCTGTCACGATAACAAATTTTGAAGTTTGATATATTACTGAAGAAAATATAGTTGATAAATGATAATGTTGAAACTAATTCAATTCACTTACACAATAATCCTAAAGCTGGATAATAAAAAAAAAACTATTTGAAATGTACAATATTAGTTGTTGTCTCAATAATGAGTCAAAGAGGTTATTTATTCAACCTTCTAATCACAGAACAGAAAAATGACAAAAAGTTCCCCAGTATTACAAAGTAAAAAGTATCTGCGATAAATATTGATCCCTAAAAATAATACAATACAGCCTAAGTACCTATGTATATCTTATATTTGGAATCGGAACTGGAATTGGTATTTTTTGTATTGTAACTTCCAGCATTGGAATTGATTGAAATCTAATCGAATGTAAAAAAAAAATGTTATAATTATTCTGACATTAATCGTACTGTTAGAGAACATTCACACTTGAGCCCTGTTTAGTCCTGATGTAGACTTGATTTGGTTCTGTTGTAGTTGTGGTGTCGTCCTGGTTTAGATCTGGATTTAGTCCCAATTTAGTCCCCAAGAAACATTCCTTTCTTATCTCACCTCTGACTATGAGCTGACTCTGGTGCTCCACGACGGCGGCCTCGTTGCGTGCGATGCAGGTGTAGTTCCCGTTGTGGTCGGGGGTCAGGTTGTTGATCCGGAGCGAGCTGGTGAAGTCGATGTTGTCCACGGTCACACCCAAACTGACCGGTATGGGGCGGCCATCTTTCTGCCATGTGATGTCCAGCGGCCGGTCGCCTGACATGACCACACAGGGGATGAAGACACGCTGGCCGATGGTGAAGCGCTGGAACTCAAAGGGCTGGATGTATGGAGGCACTGTGAGTGTAGGAATAGACAGATAAGATGTGAGCTCGAGTCTATGAACAAGGTCATTCTCCTCAGAGTGAGGCAGGTAGAGTTTTTACACTAATCCTAGTCTAATGCTTTAAAGAGGTCAGAAAAAAAGGGGGATATGATAACCTGACATGCCAGCAGGTCTGGTGCAGAGAGCTATCAGTGAAGCCTAAATGTAAAAGCCAAGCCAAAAAACGACATGTGACTGGTGTGATTGTGGAATACTCTTTTCATGGTCAGTATATGGTCTATAGTTGCCTATGTTGGTTGCTATTGACAACACTGTGTGTCTTGATCATTTTTACATCATCTCGATAACAATATTCAGACAGTATTTTAACAGTGCATCAGGAGTGTACTAAAATGTGTGTGTAAATATCTTGGTTATCCACATAAAGGCATAAATATCACTTTATATTCTTGTTTGGGAGATTACAAGATGTTTCTGTCTCTTTTTGCTGTCCCATATTTAATTATAGACAACATACTCAATATTCTAATTTAGCAGATTTCCAAAACAACAATTACGATATTGTCATTTTGTTCAATATATCTCCCACCACTACGTACCTACCTATGCTCCAAAAGCAACATTTGACCAGTGATGCCAGGACAACCTGTCAGATCTTGAGCTACAGGTTCATAGCCATGAGTCAATCCAGGACATTCCTGTATATAACTGACTCAAGGAGACTAATCACTTTATTGATACTAATGGCTGCTTGACCACATTGCTTGTAAACACTGAACGTTTAACTTGTGTGAGCTTGATTTAAAAGGTCTATTATTATGTATAATATTAGTCTATAAGCTCTAAACAAATAATCGATCACTTTATATACTAATAAAAACAAATACAATATTGCCAATTTACCAGACAAATCTAAAATTTAAAATAATACATTAATACATTTGTTAAAGGCGCTACACCTTCTGCAGCCATCCAAACATCCTAATTATTCACAGCGATATATTTATAATTGCTTTTCACAACTCTCAAAGTCCAGTGCGTATATTAATATCACAAGAGCTGCTTATACAATACATCTGTACAGGGGCAAGACAAATTGAGCTCAAATACATTGGGAAAAATCTGGTACAGGGCCTTTGATAACAATAACACATCTCCATAAAAAAAAAAAAAAAAAAAAAAAAAAAAAAAAAAAAAAAAAAAAAAAAAGAATGAATTGAATGATTTGCATTCCACCAATTATATCTAATGCATCTCCATAGCTACTACAGGGATCTAAAATATTACTAATTACATTTATCCTTACACAAATTATCCTTAAATAAATAAAATCTTGTTAAAAATGGCCAGATAAAAATCCAACAATAACAATAATCTAACCATAATTTTGCCTCATTCTCACAACACTTAAATCAATTACATTCCACTAATTATATCTCATTCATTCACATAACTGGCACAGTGAGCCCTATTGAAAGAGCCACGCGCTTTATTCTATGAGAAGCCTCCATCGCACCAGTCATCTGCGCCTGAGTGTCCAGCCAGTTCAAATAACAGTGAAATAAGCAGCACTTTAGCGGCTTATTTAATTCACAACAAAGTGGAGATAATGGACTACGGGGATCCCCAAAGACACTTCCGCATTTTAAGCACGAGCCCAGTAAATTAACAAATGCACTGGCTGGCTACGGCACCACTGGGAGGAGGAGCGCGCGGTATCATTGCACTGTGGTTGTCTCTCCATAGGGTCGTGTAGAAGGAGACGAGGGAAGGGGACGCCTGGTAGTGTTCATGTTGAAAAGTGTCCGTGGATAGGCCTGTCACAATAATTACTATATCGACTTATCGTTCAATATATTATAAATGGAACAATAATGTTTGGGGGTCAATATTTATCGTGAGTACTTTTTCTTAGTAGTAGTAGTATCGCACTTCAGAATTTGTTATCGTGACAGACCAGATCCGTGGAGATTAGTCCGTGCAGTTGAAGATGTTATTATGTGGTGTGATGTGCTGAGGCATATTGTGAAGTGTAATCTGTTTTCATTTGCTGTTTTCTGATGATAAAATATTATGGCGTCATACTCCAACATGGGGGCAGAGGTCATGGTCGTAGGTCAACATATTCATGGGTTTTAAATTCCTCTTTATAGGTGACATTTTGAGGACATTTGCCCATTCAAAAGATATGATGTTTTGTTTTGAATTGTCTTGAATCATCACTTTTAAATCCATGGATAAGCTCCTGCATTTTGAATCAGAAGTGAACGCAAAAATGACATAGTAAAAAATGTATAGCTACTTAATTGAGTAAGTGAAGAACATGTTTCAGAATTAACTGTCAGCCCCACCCGCTTAGTCTCACTTTAGTTATTTAGACTTGCCTAGTCGTAGGCAGTTGTTTCCACATGGTTAACATCTGATAACATCTCTGATTAGATTTAATTGACCGTCCCTGGCAGTTCCTTCCCTATTCCTCTCATCCAACAAAATAAATTTCATATATAAAGGCAATGTTATTCAGTCTTATTCGTTGCTTTTACTATATTGGAGTAAAAGCCGTTTTCCTGAACTGGAATAAATACAAGTCTAGGTACTTTAATAACATAAATTTCACTCAATGCTTGCAACAGATCAACAACCCACATCGTACGTATAACAGATTAAATAGTGTTACAAACCGAACCAACAGGACCCTTTGAGCAGACCCACCTCTCACTCTCAGATGCACGCTCTGAGAGTCCATCCTGTTCGGCTGCACCATCACCTTACAGTTGTATTCGCCGGCGTCGACTTGCTGCACGTTGGTTAGCTTTAGCGTCCCGTTGTTCTCAAAAGCTCTCTGCCGATGGTTAAAGGGGAGGAGAGCTGAGTTCTTGTACCACTTTATGGAGTAGTACGGGTAACCAATCACGCGACAGTGGATGAAGGCGTCTTTCCCTGCAATGGCTGTAATGTTTTTCAATGGTCGGATACTTGCGCGGCCTAAAGGGAGACACGCATTGGAGAAATTACCTTGGTACATAGGCATTTGGGTGTGTTCAAGTCACAAAACATGAATTGTGTGTCGACAAACTTACAGAAAGCACCTGTAACTAAAAGACTGTACAAGGGAGATTTGCGGGCTTAATCCTTTTGTGGTTTGCTCAGCGCTGAGAGGAGAAGGCGTGAAATGCAAAGTAGATTAAATATGAGCTAACCATCACCGGGAAAGCACAATATTTAAAGCCAATAAAGGCGTTCAGTGCGGCGCTTCTAATAACTGCGCCCACGTTATATGAAGCTATTCTGTTGGAAGGAATAAAAGTACATAGCTACATCTGATCTGGAACGGCTAGAGTAAACACAGACATTCAAACAGCTCACACATATAAATATAACAGAGAAATGCAGAGGGACTATCATTTTCTATACAACTCATTTGGTATTAGGGCTGGGTAATTAATCAAATTAATTTGTGTTTTTCATTATCGAGATTTTGAAAAATTGCAAAACCATGGAATCGAGGATTATTATGAAACAAGTTTACGCCTGACTTTCTTCTTACTCGCAAAGCAGGATTATTGTATTGCAATTAAACAATTGATGTAAAATCTCATTCTAATTTAAACTATTAAAATTACACTGCATAGCTATACAAATGTTATTGAAGGCAGTTTAGAATTTCTTAAATAATAGGATATGATAAGAATGAACATGTGAAGAGCTTCCCTTGTCAATCTCTCTGTTAAATAGTAAGAAACTAGCATGAATTTTTGTATAAGGCATGCAGTATCGGAGTCATGTGGATTATCTGATGTATAATAGTGCAATAGTTCAGGTCACTAATGTGTACTTTTTGGGTGATAATGTGCAATACATTTTTTCAGACTAATCAGTGTGTGTTTTTAGTAGTAAGACTGGGAGCCTCGGACCTGAAAGTACTGATGAATTGGTTTAGAATTTGTACTGGACAGTTGTGTTTTCATGGTAACTGTCACTATTGGGTTGATATTGTAGCTCTTGGTGCGTGAGTGTGGAGTGACTGCACTGTTTATGGTCTGTTGTCTTGTGTTTTTGTGTTTTTGTGTGTCATCGTCCAGTGTGTGCGAAAAAAATCGAGATATTTTTTGGCCATAACGCTGAGCCATATTTGGAATAACTCCATATGCAGAAGAAATTACATGTAAATAAGGAAACTCGTGCATTATTTTGGCAAGCTGAATTTTTTGATAAACCTTTTTACAGTTCAATTTATCGTTTGACCACCTAATATGTTTTAAAGACCTAATTCACTTATTTAAAATGACTACGGTTGACTATGACCTTAAATTATCACAAAACTAAAGTGCAAAAAATGTTTCTGCACTTACAGTATCTATAGACATGTTTCTAACCACAACATGCCTGTGACCCACTTTTAGGCACCAGTCAAGAATACCTTCTTTAAAAAACACAGTGCTAGAAGATTTGGGTACAACTGGTGATCGTGTGATTAAGAAGTACTATTTCTTTCTTAATATGCAATCATCAGGACATACTGGTCTACTAGGGGATATGTAGATGGTTGAATTATCATTATTTTTGGCTATAAATTAGGGCTGCAAGATTAATCGCAATTGAATCTAAATCATAAATTGAATGGATGCATTTAGCAATTCACAAACAACCAAATTTCCTGTCTTATTCAGCATAAATTGTTAACCCTGTAGTTTAGATCGGCACAAACATGTTCTGAAATACATGATTCTTGTATAAGTTTGTCAGTTTATATTTCAGTCTTTTTGTCAATTCTCCTGGACGTGTTTAAAATGTGAACTTTATAAATCACAAATCTAATCATAATTGCGATTAGATATTTTTCCCAAATCGTTCAGCCCTTCTACATTTTTTGTTTTTTAAATCTAGAAATATTTGAATCTCGTAAGCTGCAGCTTCCTAAAGTTCTACAATGAATACAAACAGTACAGTCTAAAAACTATCAGGGAATAACCAGGCCTAAAAATAAACATTGCTAATTTCCTGCTAACATCACAGCACATGCACTCGTGTCCCACTCACACAGACAGACTTGTATGTGTAATGTTGTTCTTGGAGGAGCTGATTTGACAAGCACCTCTTACGTTTATTCGAGCCTGGTGGAAGGCGGCCCCGGCGGAGTTGGCGCAGGTGCAGCGGTACACGCCCCCGTCGGTCACCTGGGTGTGGGACACGTTGAGCTGGCTGAGCACGTGGCCCTCGTGGGTCTCGTAGTGGCCCAGGTGATGGTGGCTGTCCTTGATGACCGGGTCGTCGTCCAGGCTCCAGCTGCAGCGGGGCGGGGGCGTGCCCTTCACCTTACACATGAGGAACACTGGCTCGTTGGGGTTCACCACCTTCTCGCTGAACGACGCCAGGATTTTGGGGGTGCCATCTGTGGGGGAGAGACAAGAAGAGAGGTGAGATCTCAATATGGCATTACATCACTTTATATTTTGGACATATTTTGTTATGGCTCAATGATAGAAGTGTACTGGTCTTATAGAGTGCTTTTTGGAGACCTTATATTCTTTCATTACACTATTCTCCACACACACTAGTGCTAAGTTTCTACTGTAGCATGAAGCCATTGGTTTATTAAAGCTGGACTAAAGGAGAAAGTGAGGGGGAAAGAGGGGCGTGGTCTAGAGGACTAAGGAAGAGAGTGAGGGGGGAGGAGGGACGGGGTCTGGCTGTAATCAGGGTAATCCTGTGTGCTGTCGCATAGTACTTGAAATTGCAGTGGCCAATAGAGGTAATAGACACTGACAAAGACAAACACAAAGCTGCAAATGTACCTAGTTTGCACTAAAATTGCCAAAAAGGAACAGAAACAGTACACATTACTATTAAAACATAATGTACTGGTGGCAAAAAAGTTGTTTTAGTGTTTAGTGTTTCTTTAAATAGTTGTAGAAGACAGCTGATATAAGAAAACATGTTTTGCTACCCTATTACCCAATTCTACTATCAGACCTCCATACGTGAAGATATTTTGTGTCCTGGTGGAAGGAGTGATGTAAATATAGGATGTGTATGACAGTATTGTATGTGACATAATGAACAGTGACTCCTCCCAGACCAACACAAAGACAGTCTTGTCCTTCTGCTGCAGCTCTGATAATCTCGCACCGCTCCACATGATTATAGATGATCAATATGTGCTTTTTCCAGCCCAGGGCCACAGGAGACTGTTGCCGGAGTAACGCTGTCTAACGTAAGCTATAGGCTCAGGAGTGAGTGTGCGTGTATTTGTATGTAGTGACGTCTACAATCATACTAGCTATATACACCTTTAACAGTCAGATGCCGTTCACACACAGTAGTGGTGTTTCAAGTTACAATACTACATTTAGTTTTTGAATAGTACTGGACAGTACTTTCCAAGTACTGGAAATGACAAGGTACTTCAAAATTCAATTCCAAAATATTACAATATTCAATAATTCCCATGAGAAACAAACAGTACAGTGCACAATAATTTTATGAAATCCAGTTCTTCCAAATATCAAAACAACAAAATCTCTTAACTGAAAACAAGTGTCCTCTCTCCACATACGTCTCAAACTAATTGTAAAAATAGTGAATTATATGAAATGATATAATAGAACTGTCTTATTCAGCAGAGTGCAATTTTGAACAGATTTGAACTTTATCTGCAAATAAATGAGCGTGAGTCCTGGACACATCTGCAGCCTGGTCGTCCTGGTTTAGTCCTAGTTTAGTCCCGGTTTAGTTCCGGTTTAGTCCTGGTTTAGTCCTGGTTTAGTCCATGGGAGTGGATCTGTCATTCACTGTGGTTCTCCTCAAAATGAGAAACCATTTTCCCACTGTTTTTCTTTTTAGTTTTTCCTGCAGAGGGAGGGTCTAAGGGCAGGGGATGTTCTGGGACAGTTGTCCATTTGCCTGTTTTCTATGAATGTTGGTTAATCTGTTTCACTATTGGATTTTTTAACTTTCTGTTGGTTAAATCAATGATCTTGTTAAGCCCTAAGAGGCAACTGTTGTTGTGATTTTGGGCTTTACAAAAATAAATTGAATTGAATTGATGCGTCTAGTAAAGAATCTCTGTCATTTTTCATATGAAGATTTATTTTGTGTGGTTGGGTAGAGACTGCAAGAAAACACTGGCATTAATATAAATGATCAGGTTCAATATTTGTGGAGTTTTGAATATTTCTTTTGACTGGGCTCCAGAATACACAGTTCTGATAAACTGTACAAAAATGTAAGTCTGGTCACCGTTGAAACTCTGTGAGTTCAGATGGGCATGATTGACAGGACCATTAGCCAATCAGGGAACACATATGGTTTGACTGTAACCAAAACAAATATGGCTGCTTACAAGAAAAAAGACAGAAAAAAAAAAATCGTGTTCAAGACAGGACAGAGACTTTGGGGACCAGACTGATATCCCTCTGAGAGATATCATTCTGAAATTGCCAGACAAATATGTGTTAATTTGCCTTGTTAAAAGATTTAAAAAAAATACTGAACCCTCTACTTTCTATTATCCAAAACCAACCAGTACACATACCCTCTAGGATGACTTGCACAAAATCCTGGGCGGACATCTTGGCCTTCCTGGCGAAGCACTGGTAGGCCCCTCCATCGCTCTTGGACATGCCCTCCATGATGAGGTTCTCCCGGTTGAGGCCGGTGAAGCGCACATTGTTGCTGGGGTAGATGATCTCTCCATTCCGGTACCAGGAGAGCTCATACTCCTCTGACCCGCTCACACTGCAGGACAGAGACACCTTACCCCCCACGCTGCCCTTCACCTTCCGGGGGCTCACCACCACCTTCAGGGGCTCTGCAATGACACAAGGAGACAGACTTGAACACACCTACTAATGTTCTACAGATATAACACACTCGCTAATGTTCTATATCCACTCACTGACAGAACGCCAAGAGTCTAGTAGGTGACCCATAATCCACTTTTCTGAGGTGACAGCGGCCATGAGAAGGAGATTGATATTTTTAGACATTTTAATTTAGAGACAGAAACTAACAAAGTTTAAAATTCTCACTACTGAAATTAATGTGTACAGTATATAGTAAGGTTATGCACAAATTAATCTTCAATTCTACTGGGTTTCTGGGTGACCAAGATACAGCATCTAAGACATATTCTTCAGATCTGAGCTTTAAAACTTGTGAGTGAGCTAGTTTTAGTTTGTATTATTTTGAAGTACTGAAGGAACCTACACAGTTCTAATAAATTGTATGAAAGACAACTTTGCATGTGCAATGACACAGAGGACACAAGTCACACTGTACTGGCTGTGATCCTGTATCTTACCAATCAATGCGGTGATCATTCTTTTCAATGAGTCTAGAAATAGCTGTTAATTAACAAACTTTTACCAAATGAACTTGAAGGTGCAACTGTAACTTTTATGGAGGAGGGTCTACCACCTGTTTGTCTCTAAAAATGTTTTTGCTTTGCCTATAATGTTCCACTGTATGGCATTCAATTACAGGTGTATTTACTGCAAAAAATATATGTACCTGGTTCTACGCTGTCACCTACTTTCTTCATGGAGAGAGATAATTTTATTGCTATATTGCAGAGCACAGAAATGTCTCTAGGTAATAACATAGAGACAAGGAGGTCGTGGACCCTCCACCAGAAAAGTTAGAGTGTACCTTTAAACCTCAAATATCATCCTTTGCATTTGATCTTGCCATACTCACGTTTGACATAGAGCCGGCCCACCACCTCTGCGTTGCCGTAGCTGTTCCACACCTCGCACACATAGGTCCCTGCGTCGCTGGGCTGTGTGTTCTCAATGAGGAGGCCGGAGACGGTCTGCCTAAAGCGCATGTCGGGCTCCAAGGGGCTGTTGTCTTTGAGCCAGCGGTACTTGGGTGTGGGGAAGCCCGAGGCCTTACAGGGCAGCTCCACTCTGTGATTTATCATCACCTCCCTGTGGTCAAAGCCGTCCAGGATGCTTGGCTCAGCATTGGTGGGTTCTGGAGAGGACAGTTAGTGTTAATGAGAGCAGAGGCGTGCCAGCTGCATGACAGTATAATCTCATATTGATTCTGGAGGTCAGGACTCACTTCTGTCTATGAAATATTTGGATATGTGGGAAAGAAGCATTGTAATAGTAGTAGTAGTAGTGACATTAGTTGTACTTAAAAGCAAAAGTCTTTTACTGGAATTCAGTGCAATAATGATAATTTATTAACTCATTAGTGTATGATTGTTTATAATGCATTGGACTCATGTAGCACCTTTAAACAAAGCCAAAACATTATTATTGCATAATTCATTCACACCATACTACTATTGTAGCCACAGCTGCCCTGGAAGTGAGGCTGTTCACGCACACACCACCTTTATACTAGGCAAGGTGGGTGAAGTGTCTTGCCTAAGGACACAATGACAGTATGCAGTAGAGCCACTGCTCGCCCCATTACAGCGCATGATATTCCCATCGATTACCCATCCAAGTACTAACTAGGCCCAACCCCGTTAGCTTCTAGACTAGATCGGGCACTGACAAGGTGTTATGCCTTAGTTTCAACATATTTCTAACTGGTATCAAAAATGGCACTCGAAAGAGAGATTAAAGTCTTCCATACAATTTAGTTATAAATATATTTATATTATATATTTTTTAAAAGTCCAATGATCAGGTATAATAAGTACAAATCTACTCAAATATTTCATTTTCAGAAAAAGTAACTAACTGAAATATAGTGATATTTCAAATTTACAATAGTACTGTACGTTTAGCTCGTGTTATTTCATCCCAGGCCTTGTTGTAGAGTCTGAGAGCAGCAGGAGCAGGGCTCACCTGACACTATGAGCCTGGCACTGTTGCTCTGCCGTGTTTCTCCGGTGTAGCGGTGCCTCGTGGTGCAGCGGTAGTTGTTCAGCCCATCCTCAGGCAGGACGTCCACAATGTACAAGGCTCCAGTGGATGTGATCAGATATCTTTGACCTGGAAAAAACAGACACAAAACAGAAGATTGAAGTGTGTTGCTTAAGGACACAACAACAATATGCACTTGTCCAAGCTGGGATGGTTTGTGGGTCACATCTGACCTCGGAATCATGTTGGAATCTTTTGAATATTTGTTATTCAAAATATTTACAAAAATGTGCACTATGCAATTTTTCACAAGAAAGGGCCGCTACCTGCTTGTCTCCATGGAGATGATGTTGCTTTGCCTGGAATGTTCCACAATATGACATTAAACCTATATAAACCTTTATTCAATTACAGGTGTTTTTTATTGTGCAAAAATGCCTTGAAAAACATTCTTACACTGAGCAGGGTCACCTTTCCACAGATCTTACCTGTAACTTGGCCTGGCCACATCACCTGCTTGTCTCAGGAGATACGTTTATTGCTATAAAGGGGGACTTTCCAGGCAAGGCAATAACATCTAGAGACCGTTACATAATGCACCTTTAATATAAGAGTTATAAAATTGTAATTTGGGAATACCAAATGTAAAAGGTTGTGAGCCACTGGATTAAGCACTTTCCTTGTTCCTCACTGCACTGTTGCTTCTACCAGACCTGCTTCACAAAGACAATCTCCTCCTGTCACTGAAGCGTCATGCGTGCAGTAATATTATGTTAATCTGCAGATCAAACCGGGCTGAGTGGAGCTGTCGACATTCATGACTCCTCTCCACCACGTGCACAGAGACCCCCAGTCCCACGGGAGCGCACGTATGTCAAAACTCATCCTACACGCAATTTACAGGGCACTGTCTTCACTCAGGTAATATACAGGGGCAAATACAGAAGGGATGAAATCTCAAGGAAGAAGGAGGGAGATAGGTAAGGTGGTTTATAGCTTAGGTTATATTAGATGGATGGCTGCAGATGAAATGAGAGGAAAGAGGGGAGAGACATGTTCAGGGCTGGGAGTTGAACCCACAACTAGTGGCGCCCTTGATAACTACACCAACAGGCAGCAAAAAGGTAAGGTAAAATTTGTAACTAGGGAAGTAATGTAAGTCCGACAAACTGATCTGAAGACCGGTCTTTTGGGTTCTAACACAATACTTGAATATTATGCTTTTAAGTCCAGACCTAATTAAATCAAGACCAAATTTAATTTGTAAATTAATTCTGAATTCATTGAAAAACACAAATAAAATGGAGGGACAAGCAGATTAGGCACCTCCCCTGGTTGGCATAGTGGTTAGCACTCTTGCCCCACACTAAAGTGGCTGCTTTTCCTCCGGCTAGGTACTTCTGACCATGAACCAAGATGACCCCATGTGCTACCCTGTGGTCACAACCGCTTCTGCCCCAGCTGCTCTGAAGGGTAGGGCAAATGCAGGGAACAAATATACAGGGACTGTAAAATAGACCTCAAGGGAGACATATTATGTAAAATTGTAGGAGCTTTTAATCATGTTATAACAGTGATCCCTCATTATTAGTTTACTCAGAGTTGTATTTTGATCAATTCATGCAATGTTTGTAATCCTGTATTGTCCTGTATTGCCCACTTCTCTGTACTTACTAGCAATTATTTAAAAAAAAAAATCATACATGTAGAGTTAATTTTCAACCATAAAAACACATATATGAAACCCACTGCTTGTTAGAGACAATTTACTATGAAGAGGCAGTTTCAATACGTTCTGCAGTTTTGAACAGGAATGAACTGTTTCTATTATTAAGCTATTCTAGTACAACACTGCGGTTTACAATGAACAAAATGTAAAAGTATCTATCTAACTGTTAATACTAAATACCTAGAAAAAAAGCATAAAACGTCTTATTTAACCTAACCCATTTACAAGAAAATCACCTTGGTACTTTTGGTGTTTAACTTCATACGTTTTGCTGATCTATGGGTCAAAACTGATTAAAAATGTATATGGTAGCAGGTGCGCATGTCCCCCCTGTTCTGTTTGACTTGACAGCAGTGCTATGGAGGTCACGTTCTCTCACATCACGCCTTCTAAACACCATAATGTTAGCTCCCTCCTCCTGCTGCAGTGTGGGGCTGCATGCGGCACTTATGTCAACCACACCGACGGCCACTGTTTCCAGGTAAACTCTACCGTTAAAGGCACAGTCTGGAATCTTACATCAAATACAACAATTTAGGGCTGCAAGATTAACTGCACTAATCGAATCAAAATCGCTATCTGGACGCAATAAGAGGCAATTTTTGAAGCGCTATCATTTCCTCGCCAAACAAAATATCCTGCCTAATTCTGCATAAAAACAAGCTAACCATTGTAACCCATTTTCTTGCGCCAGTACAGATATATTGTATAAGCAGCTCTTCAGGTCAAAATAAGTCTGCCCTCTGCTTCTATATTATAAAGCACTTTATTGTCCAATAATCAGGAAGTGTATGCTTAACATGATAATTACTGTTAGCATTACTGTGATGGCAAACTCCACTCAGGTCTCTGAAAGCTGTGAAAAGCGCTTATAAACTCATTGCGGTGAATAATTAGGATGCTCAGAATGTATAAGGTAAGTGAGGAATAACTTTGGACCACTGCAAACCATTTAAAATGAACTAGTTCTGTTTTTCACGTTTTAAGACAATAAAATCTGTACAACACCTTTAAGATCTGTACAAATATGTTCTGAAATGTGATTTTTGTATTAGTTTGTAAGTTCATATTTCAGTCTTTTTGTCAATTCCTCAGGACGCATTTAAAATGTCATATCAAAAAGACATAAATCACAAATCTAGTCACAATTTCAATGATCGTCAGAAAAATTGCTGTTAGATATTTTTATTCCTAACTTGTTCAGCACTACTACAATTCAACATTTCATATTTCCCCAGAGAGTTGTAGAAAGAAAGATGGGGGACGTTACATATGCATTTTGGTGATTAGGTATGCAAAAGGAAGACGAGGGAGACGGGGCAAAATAATGCACAGCTGTTGTAAGCACTGACCTAGATAAAACAACAACACGTTCTGCAGGCTCCAAGGGTCTGACTGGTGCACAGGATAGACCAGCCAGCAGTGTGTCTCACACTGAGAGGGGCTGCAGGCACTTTAAAGCAGGGCTGTGGTTTATGTTCAGGCCTGAAGAAGTAAATATCATGATCTGGGATGAAAGATTACTCAAAACTGGAATGGAATTGCTAACTGAATGGTTTTAATTAGCAAATCAAAGAGATAATTGTTTTGAGAATATGATGATTGCATTAAAAGGGCTGACAACAAACGGCCAACAAACGTAGTTGCCATTTTGCCACCGGATTGAGCAGAAAAAAGGAACTTATTCATGATGTTTTCTTGTAAATCATTATTGTTTTCACTTGACAAAGTATATTTCTATAAAAGTTATTTAAACATTGGCACAACAGATGATCAATACGACTTATCTCTCTATAGGATCCACGTAATAAAATATAAGATATAAGGATATAAAACCTTTTCACCATATAAACCCTGTCTCTAAAGTCAGTCCAGCATTGGCCACTCCCCAAAGCCCTGCTCTGCTCAGGCTTCTCCATTTTGATTGTGTTCTGCTGGTCTGAAATCTGGCTGTGGAATCCATCTTGAGTGAGACAAAATGCTATTTCACTCCGGCACTGTGAGCTGCTGCAATTTTCTCCTCAAGCACCTCTAGCTCCTGCTCAGCCTTCAGTCATCAGAGCGGGGCTGGGGCTGTGACAGGGGCTGTGACAGGGCCAGGCCAGACAGGCGCTTGGACTCTACGCATTGTAATGGGTTTCTGCACCTGTCTTTAAACCAGTCCTTTCTCCATTTGTTTATAAGATACATAGTGATAATATATTTGGTTTACTGTCACAATAATACTGACTACTTTATGCCACTGATGCATTAACTCTGCAGTAGGGATGGGCGATATATCGGTACCGGTATCGGTCGATATCAATATTCAATGTGGATATTTGATACAGATATTTTGCCTGATTCTGCCCTATTCTCTTTGTGCCCATGCGTCATTCCCAGATTGTCCTCAGTGCATGTAACAACAAATTATTTTACTTAATTAATTTGTGATCTTTGCTTCAACTTAAAATAAATTTGTGGGCCTTGCTATGGAAAAAAAGTGAAATATCGGGACTGGTAAATATCAGTTATCAGGCAAAGAATCAGGCCAAATATCGGTATCAGTCCCCCAAAATGAGGCTCCCACTTTAACAAACCAACTAACTAGCTAACTAAATAAAGAAAACAATATTAAAAAGTATATAATAATTAAATACTTGTGTCAAATGATCACA